>PIJE02000450.1:122966-235466 GCA_002895965.2 Coryphaenoides rupestris | reverse complement strand
TGAATACAACTTTTTTTAATGCATACAATAGATTTATGCGGAAAGGGAACAAACAAACAGAGAGGATATAACATGAATGGAAGACAAGGCAATAAGGGAGAGAGCCAGGAGCTGGGAGATTAGGACCAGGGAGCTGGGAGCTGGGAGGGCGGGAGGCAGGCTGCTGTGTCTGGGGTGCGGGCAGCAAGGTGAGGGTTGGCGCTGGGGGGGGGGGGGGGGAGCGCGATGGCTGAGAAGGGTCCAGGGGGAGGGAGGGAGAGATTAATCACCGTGGGGCGGAGCCTATGTGAGGCGGAGCAGTCTGGGTTAGGTGGCTCGGAGCCAGAGGTGGCCGCTATTGACTTAATAGAGCATTTGAGAACAACAAGTAACAACAAACAACAGCCCAATGATGAGGAAAGTTTGAGGAAAACAGCTTCTCTGATACTAACGTGTGGTACTGATGTGGGTGGATGGTACTGATGGGAGGTTGGATGGTACTGATGGGAGGTTGGATGGTACTGATGTGGGTGGGTGGTACTGATGTGGGTGGATGGTGCTGATGTGGGTGGATGGTACTGATGTGGGTGGATGGTACTGATGGTAGGGTGGATGGTACTGATGTGGGTGGATGGTACTGATTTGGGTTAATGGTACTGATGTGGGTGGATGGTACTGATGTGGGTGGATGGTACTGATTTGGGTGGATGGTACTGATGGTACTTAATTAACGCAACAGAAGAGCCTTGGCTTCTCGTACTCAATGACCGTGTTCACCATAGTGTCAGTGAACATGTAATAATCCAGTGGCTAGAAAGTGTTAGGGGGTAGCGGAGAACCCAAACGCAGGACCCAGACTCGGAGTTCAGACACAAATTGTCCTTTAATTGGAATGTGTCGCAGGGAGGAACCAGGATACAAACAAAGTGACAGGCAGGTAATGTGACTGGCACACGAGCGAACGACAGGCAGACAGGTAGTCAGGCAGGCAGACAGACGGGTAGGCAGCCAGGCTGGCTGGCAGACAGGCAGGCGGGCAGACAGACAGGCAGTCAGGCTGGTAGACAGGCGGGTAGCGGAGCGGGCTGGCGGGAGACAGGTCGCGAAAAACGGGTTACACTCCAAGGTGAAACACATAGAGATACCATACGTGACGGCTCTCTAACCATACTGGTTGAAACAACGATCTGGCGATGAGTGGTTGGGAAGCCGGGGGAAGCCGGGGTTCTTATATGGTGGTTGATTGCCAAGCGGTGACAGGTGTGGACACCGGGCAGGTGCCGCTGATGACGCGGGGGCGGCACCGGAGTCTGGCGCCACGCCCACCAACACGTCGGGGAACCCCGATGACACGGTCGCAACCGTGACAGAAAGACTGCAATATGCGGAAGGATCCATCATGCAAAATACATTTACATTTACATTGAGGGCAATTTGGCAGACGCTTTTGCCCATAGCGACTTTAGTTTATCAAGAAGATTTAGCACAGTGTAGTAGCAGGTAGCATATAGATTACATGATTTCGGCTACTGCAGTGTAGCAACAAGAATCTAAAAAAACTGAATAGAGGAGTGAATGCGCAGAACAAAGTAAGGATTTTCTAAATGACGCTCTTGCCCAATAATAATGACATTTAGAGTAAAGTTAAGGGAAGTTTGGAGGGATTGCACCAAAAGAACCATGTACTGTATGTCTCTTCAGTTGTAATGAAAACATAACTTGTGCGGTGGAGTTATGTACTGTATATGAACCTAGTGTCAACAACATGATTGTATTCTGAATCATAGACACACAGCCTTACAGTTCCTGCTGCATAGTAATAGCAGCGATACGTGATGTTTGAAGTAGCTAGCCAGTTTTGTTTTTGTGTGTTTAGTAGATAGAGTGGTGGCAATAAATCATTCTCCAGAACACTTCTTTTCTAACAACCAAGAACTTGAGTCTCGACTGGGAAATGAGGGATTGGCCAACCTGAAACTGCTCACATAAACGCAGGGGCTGGTAAACTGCAGAGTTGGTGAGCTCTAGTGTCACAGTTCAAAGACAAAAATAACCCAAATACACAACTCAGATGTAAAAGTAAAGAGTTTTTACGAGACTAGGGTTTACAAGCCCTAAACACTACAGCTTGTACAATCTATAGCTGTTAACCCCGAGAGCTTCTCAACACTAGAGCTCGTAAACCCCATTTCTTTTCAACTCTAGACCTTGTAAACTTGCAAACTCAAGCATACAAATGTCTAGACTCTAGAGCTCGGAAGCTCTGGTTTAGCATGTAAACTATAGAGGTTTTAAAGGCTGGAGATTTTACCCTCCATAGATCTTCTCATATATAAAACTGTGCGTAGGATCCATACAAAAAAATGTGTGTACGCACATTTACACACTGACATTTTAAGTCGCTTTGGATAAAATCGTCTTCCAAATGCCCTAAATGTAAATAAAAATGTACATTTAGGGCATTTGGCAGATACTCTTATCCAAAGCGACTTAAAATAAGTAAATTTGTGAGGCAGAGAGGCAGAAATATATTGGTGTGGTACATAAAGATTAGAATAGAACAGCTTTCAAGCATTCATAATTGCAAGGTTACTAGAAAAAGTTCCAAGTGCTCATAATTGGTTCACAGCAAGATAGCTATATCTTGCTGTCAACCTAGCAATATAAACAGTCCACCAGTCCACATCAACCGTGATGTGTGAAATATGCACTTAAAAATGAACCTTAATTACTGTCTTTTTACAAACGCTGCATCACACAAATTGACACAATCCATGATGTGCAGGTAATGAACGTGCTGGGGGTTGGTGACTGGAGAAGGCAGCATGTGTGTGCATGTGTGTGTGTGTGTGTGTGTGTGCGTGTGTGTGTGCGTGTGGCAGTCACTGTGGTGTCTCCACGGCGCTCTGTGCCCCTGAAAGCCTCGTCGAGTTCACTGCAGCAATTTTACACACAAAAAATATACAGCAACTAAAATAGTACTGTATTATATATATTATATATATATATGTACAGTATTAGAAGACATTCATCTATGAGCACTGTTCAGCAATTTTTTACTGCTATTTGATGTAATCTTAGTTAGGCTGTATCTTTTCTAAATGAAAGGTGCTTATGGGATGATTATGGCTCACTTTCAAGTGTTGTTTATAGATACCATAGATAATGTGGATTTATAATCAACATTTGATAGTGTGAAATTAAATGTGTGAGCGAATCATTATACAATCTGACAATCAATTCCCCACCTCACCATCTGAGTCACCAATTTCCCCCGTCTCCAGAGTTTATGTACATGTGCACACAGTCTCCCGTCAAGTTTATTTTCATAGATCACAGAGCGTTTTACAATGCACTGTTGAGGCCATGCTTCTTAGAATCCCATCAGAAGGGCTGGACTTTGAATAGGCAACATTTGGGACTCATTGCCACGTGCCTCCATGTAGGGCTCACGATGAATGAAGCTGCAGCGTGCTTTGTTTCGGGGGCAGAATGCGAAGGCTTCGCGGCCGGTGGACGGAGCAGCACCAGCACAGAGTTTAACACACTCTTCTTCGTGTTGCACTTTATGCCCGCTGCTGTAAATGGAGGAATAGATTTGTAGTGCTTCCAGGTTCTGCTTCTCGTCTGTTCTTTTGAATCCGAACCATCTCCAAATAACTGAACCCTTGTTTTTCTTTTCAGTAAGCAGGTCTTCTACCGGCGCTGTGTTATTCTCGCTATCTTCCTCCATGCTTGCTTGTTGTGTTGTGAGAGAGAGGGGGGGCGGGGCGGGTGTGCTCACGTGCAAAGTTATTGGGGGAGGGGCCTCGCTGGGAGTCTCACAGTCACACTCCAAGCAACTTGCGAGTCGGAGGGATGCAGAAAAAACTGTATTTTAACACAACATGACATATCCGGATATAAACGATGTTGTCTAATTTTGTATCCCATTTGAAAATATAACGATATATCGTGAATAGCCGATATATCGTGCAGCCCTAATTTAAGCAATTGAAAAAAAAACTACACCTTATAAGATATAATTGCGAAAGAGATGGGGGGGGGGGGGGGTTAAACTGTAAGGTGGCTAACATATTGTAATTATATGACTTTGGTTAATTTTTTCTTTCATTTGATCGTTATTCACATATGACGACACCACATTGGTAGACCACTTCTGGCTTTTTAGCACAACATCTTAATGAGTGCATACATATAGGCTATATATATATATATATATATACAGTATATACAGTATATATATATATATATATATAATCAAGTTATGCACTTTAGCTGTCAATATTAGGCAGGTTTCAAAAGTGATACATGTGATACCTGTCATTTATTGATTTGTTCTCGACTCCAATAGCTTATCTCTTCATAATTTGCTGTCATTGGATAATATTTATCGCGCAATATGAAACGTGATACCACAGGATAGGCCTAATATTTCACCGCGACCCTTGACTATCGCCTGATGATCCCCTTGATCCCCTTGATCCCAACCCCCACCCCTCCCCTCCCCTCCCCTCCCCACCCCACACCCCACCAACTCTCTCTCTGTCTTTTTTTTTTAAACCATGCCACCCGCCAAACAAAAGAGAAGAGTGACAGCGTACAGGTGCTACTGGTACGGGCTGACTTACCTGTGTGTGCGACCGGAGCGCCGATGACTCTCGTCTCGCGGTCAGCGGTGGCTTGAAGTGCGGAGCTGCTGCTGCTGCTGCTGCTGCTGCTGGTGCTGCGTGGCTCAGAACGCGGGAGAAAAAACGCGCGGTTTCTTCCTCGGCTCGCGCTCCCCTCCTCCTCCTCCTCCTCCTCCTCCACGCGCCAGGGGGAGGCTGATGGCTGCTGCTGCTGCTGCTGCTCGACTGGAAAAAGCGCGCCAAGTTTTGCGTGGAGGAGGGTGAGGTCGCTGCGCTGTAGGTGTTCGCTATTTATCGCGCAAATATGTTCACAGAAGAAGGGAGGAAATCATATTTAATTAAGGATTTATTAAAATTATTTATTTAATTTTCGAGAGTTTCCAGGTAAGTCTGACCAATAGAGAGCACGAGCGCGTCAGTAGAAATGCCCGTTGAGCGTCAAATCTCGTCCTTTGTCTGTTATAGGACCACTACGTCATCCACGTACACAAGAATGGCAGAAGACTCGTATAATATTACGTCCAATAACACTCAATAATAGCGTGATACATATTTACAAATTAAAAACACGAGGGTTGGGTTTCTTGTATTGTAGGAATATTTCTGTTTCTGAGAGCCCGTAACTTTTGGGGCACAATAGCTACTCTCTATTTTCTTTCGTTTCAGTCTCTCCCTGATTTCTGTTTTTATTGGGCCCTAGGTTTAGGGCTAGGTTTAGGGCTAGGTTTAGGCCTGGGTTTAGGGGAGTTAGGGCTAGGTTTAGGGTTAAGGCTAAACTCACTATGTGCTGCAACTCATGAGTTCATGAACAGTGATTCTCAACTGGTAGGACTGCAGCATTTTGAGCAGGTCAAAGAGCATATGCCAAACCACAATCTTTAGAAAGAAGCCCATGAATTAAACAATCTGTCAATGTGCATTCCTGTTACAATGGCTTACTATTTCATCGAGTTTAGCCCTTAAAAAAAGGCTCCTTTTCTCAGTACAGAGATGACACTACTGTTATGCGGATTAGGAACATCTATATCCCAACAGCTCCAAAACACAGTCAAATGTTTTACTATTGTTATGAACAATTGTAGAATAATTTGACCTTAAGAAAATGAACGAATCTTAATATAATTTGGTAAATCTGGACAGTAAGAAGTTCTGTATATATTTCCAATGAGAACTTATCACTTCAACTTTAAAGGGGTACTTGGCTGAAAAAATATCAAAGAGTGGGTACATTAGTAAAAGCAGTTTACGAACTACTGTCTTAGATTAATCTTTTCTTGAATTGTCAACAAGCAGCCTAACAAATGTGCCATAGAGTGTGGCTCCTTAAAAAGAAATCTTCTCAGTCGACGAAAGGTAAAAAGGTGAACCATTAGCACTTTGAAGTCAGTTTTATCATTTGAAGTCAGCTTTTCATTCTACCATTCATTTTTGTGTGTATATATCACTTCACACGTTAGCTCTTGGGACTTTTTTTCCCCTTTCATTCTGTTGCTGGGTTACCATTTTTCATGGCGCGATCGTTCAAATGGTAATTAAGGTTATGGCGCATAATCTCCTCGCAAAAAGGTCACAGAAGCTTTTTTTGAGACGGAAGACTGCACATTTTTGAATGGGGACAACCTCCTGTGGTCTCTTTAGCATTTGACGAGGTGAGTGGCCCTTCTCCAGCTATTTTCATGTTCAACCTTGGCTGTAACCTTTTCCATTTCTCCATCTCCTCCTCTCTCAACACACTCTCAGGGCGTTTTCACACCTATAGTTCGATTGCTTTGGTCCGCACCAGGCAAAAAAATGTTACAATGTATAGCAAACAGACGTTGGTACGGTTCGGTTTCACATATGCATGTTTCTAAACAAACCAAAATAGACCAAACAAACCAAAATAGACCGCGAAGACTACGCCAGTTTCGCGACAGCTTTTCGTTGCGCTCCTGGGGCTGATTCTCGCCTATTACATTGTATGTGTCGGTAATTTTCTGCAAACTATTCAGTTCGAAAATGAGTCGCGGCTGCGACTCGAAAACAACGTCTTGATGCATTGGAGTCGCCGACGGCGCATTGCACGCCACTTCAAACAGAAGAGACGTGCCCTCCTCCTGAATCACCATTTCATCATTTGCCGGCGATATTCTTGCATATCCATCAGGTATGCCCTTGGTCTCCCAACACAAGCCTAGTCTACATCTTTTGTAAGCTTTAACGTTTCAGCTTTAACGTGAACAGAGAGGGCGAGGTGAAATCCCCGCATCACATTGGCAATACATAGGCTAGTTATGAAATTTGCACGTCATCCAATTATGCTCATCACAGCATGCTCATCACAGTTGTCCAGATTGCATGATTGACATTAGGTTATTCAGTTACACAGACTATCCAAACAAGAAGTAGGCTATTATGACAATGTTTTGGGAATGGATCAATGGGGAGAATCAAAGTCTAATGAATTTAAACAGTCGGCCTATTAATGATCGCATTGTCAATCGCATTGTCAATTAGGTAGCCTATGATATTTTACTGAAATGGAGAGTCAATTAATGATTAACAACACCCACAATGCATCAAAACTAGATCGTTGTGGACCAATTTTTTTCGGTTGCTTTCACCAGAGGAAGCGCACCAAATTTAGGGAGATGGAGCGGATCGAGACCACCTCTTCAGGGAGGTCTCGGACGGCTGATTTGGTGCGCACCAAAGTGCGGTGGTTGCATTCACACCAACGCAAAACGTACCGAACCAAGGGACCAAACTCGTTTAGTGCGCACTAAATGCTGTATGTGTGAAAACACTCTCAGAGACAAATAGTACTAGCGAGCTCCAACCATTAAGGCACAACACTTTATTTAGTTATTCTTATTTTTTTACTTATTTATTTTTTTTTTTTTAAGTCCCTTGAGAGAAATTCAAATCTATTTTTCAAGAAAGACCTGGCATACAAGAAGAAAAAACAAACAAAACAAAAACATTTATCTATTTTTCTTTGAAGTGAAAAAATGAAATAAATGTGGACAATCTGGTCATAAAACATATTTTTGACATATCTGCCATTACAATGTGGCATGAGTTCCATTCAATATGAACCGTCCTGCTCATGAAATTCATTGTGATGCGCCACACACTGACATTACTCAAAAAACGTCAACAGTCAGTCTGAATAATGTATCTGTAACCTGTCAATGGATATTATGACCAAGTATGTATTTCAGCATTGAAAAAATTATTTCTATAATTAATAATATAGACTCAACATTTAAATGGGTCTCGTCTTCAATGCCTCCCTTAGTACTCTAAGGTAACGGCATATTAAAATGAATTAAAATCAGCCAATCAGCATGAGACTTAAATGCATCACATGAGTGGTTCTTAGCCTGCCTTTCCTTCCTCTTCATGATTGACTAAATCATAATTGAAGACGTTGATCCCCTTACTTCCCGGCCAATTGGAAAGTCGAGGTCAGTGGTGGAGGGCTCTCGCTGCGCTACAGTGAGAGTGACCCTTGACCCTTGACCCCCCCCCCCCTTGTGGAGAGCTGAAAGACAAGGCAAGACCTGCATGGATGAATTCAAACAAGGCTTGATATCATCATGGCAGCCAAGAGAGAGAGAGAGACCTTCTCCTTCCTCCGCACCACCGAGGAAGTGAGCATCTGTCGACATGGAGTTAGTTCCGTCCTGAGGTGTGACATATCAATGTCATTGAGCTGAACCAGCACACACACACCACATAGCCCTCGTATCGCTAGGGTTGCAAGTATTATCGATGCACCGCATGCAAAAACACACTTTTCCTCTGTCTTTGGATTAGGGCGTGGAGGCAGGGCTGCACGATATGGACAAAATATCATATCCCGATATTTTTAGGCTGAATGGCGATATACGATATATATCCCGATATTTTCTATGAAGAGGGTTAAATGTTTCATTGTAAGTCAAAAGCCACGTGTGAGATGTCAAATGCACCTTTATTAAAACATGAGTCAGTAATACTGCACATTGCACAATATATCAACATGTGCTATCAATAGTACAGCATAGAATAGCATAATAGAACTTTATGCCAGCAGCCAAACAGAAATATCTTGGGCGAGTTGTACATACATCCCTCTTAAAAGCTTAAAAAGCTTCTTTTGAAAAGTAATTGCGACTGGGCAAACAATATCTTGGGTCGATGGTGTTGAGTAGCTTTTTAAAGCCGGGTTGAGCCACCGTTGCAACAGGGACCATGTCTTTTGTGATGCGGTCGGCCACCGCATTCGTTATATCACGACACGTTGCACTTTTCTTGTCATAAGGCTCACCACGGGTGAATGAAGCTTGCAGCGCTCTTTGTTTCAGGGCAGAATGCGAAGGCTTCACGGCCGGTGGACGGAGCAGCAGCACCAGCACGGAGTTTAACACACTCTTCTTCGTGTTGCACTTTATGCCCGCTGCTGTAAATGGAGGAATAGATTTGTAGTGCTTCCAGGTTCTGCTTCTCGTCCTGTTCTTTTGAATCCGAACCATCTCCAAATAACTGAACCCTTGTTTTTCTTTTTAGTAAGCAGGTCTTCTACCGGCGCTGTGTTATTCTCGCTGTCTTCCTCCATGCTTGCTTGTTGTTTGTGAGAGAGAGGTGGGGCGGGGGCGGGAGGGGGCGGGGCGGGTGTGCTCACGTGCGAAAGTTAGTGGGGGAGGGGCCTCGCTGGGAGTCTCACAGTCACACTCCAAGCAACTTGCGAGTCGGAGGGATGCAGAAAAAACTGTATTTTAACACAACGTGACATATCCGGATATAAACGATGTTGTCTAATTATGTATCCCATTTGAAAATATAACATATATCGTGCAGCCCTACATGGAGGCACGTGGCAATGAGTCCCAAATGTTGCCTATTCAAAGTCCAGCCCTTCTGATGGGATTCTAAGAAGCATGGCCTCAACAGTGCATTGTAAAACGCTCTGTGATCTATGAAAATAAACTTGACGGGAGACTGTGTGCACATGTACATAAACTCTGGAGACGGGGGAAATTGGTGACTCAGATGGTGAGGTGGGGAATTGATTGTCAGATTGTATAATGATTCGCTCACACATTTAATTTCACACTATCAAATGTTGATTATAAATCCACATTATCTATGGTATCTATAAACAACACTTGAAAGTGAGCCATAATCATCCCATAAGCACCTTTCATTTAGAAAAGATACAGCCTAACTAAGATTACATCAAATAGCAGTAAAAAATTGCTGAACAGTGCTCATAGAATGAATGTCTTCTAATACTGTACATATATATATATAATATATATAATACAGTACTATTTTAGTTGCTGTATATTTTTTGTGTGTAAAATTGCTGCAGTGAACTCGACGAGGGCTTTCAGGGGCACAAGAGCGCCGTGGAGACACCAACAGTGACTGCCACACGCACACACACACGCCACACACACACACACACACACACACATGCACACACATGCTGCCTTCTCCAGTCACCAACCCCCAGCACGTTCATTACCTGCACATCATGGATTGTGTCAATTTGTGTGATGCAGCGTTTGTAAAAGACAGTAATTAAGGTTCATTTTTAAGTGCATATTTCACACATCACGGTTGATGTGGACTGGTGGACTGTTTATATTGCTAGGTTGACAGATAGCTATATCTTGCTGTGAACCAATTATGAGCACTTGGAACTTTTTCTAGTAACCTTGCAATTATGAATGCTTGAAAGCTGTTCTCTATCTAATCTTTATGTACCACACCAATATATTTCTGCCTCTCTGCCTCACAAATTTACTTATTTTAAGTCGCTTTGATAAGAGTATCTGCCAAATGCCCTAAATGTACATTTTTATTTACATTTAGGGCATTTGGAAGACGATTTTATCCAAAGCGACTAAAATGTCAGTGTGTAAATGTGCGTACACACATTTTTTGTATGGATCCTACGCACAGTTTTATATATGAGAAGATCTATGGAGGGTAAAATCTCCAGCCTTTAAAACCTCTATAGTTTACATGCTAAACCAGAGCTTCCGAGCTCTAGAGTCTAGACATTTGTATGCTTGAGTTTGCAAGTTTACAAGGTCTAGAGTTGAAAGAAATGGGGTTTACGAGCTCTAGTGTTGAGAAGCTCTCGGGGTTAACAGCTATAGATTGTACAAGCTGTAGTGTTTAGGGCTTGTAAACCCTAGTCTCGTAAAAACTCTTTACTTTTACATCTGAGTTGTGTATTTGGGTTATTTTTGTCTTTGAACTGTGACACTATGCGCCGTCGGCGACTCCAATGCATCAAGACGTTGTTTTCGAGTCGCAGCCGCGACTCATTTCGAACTGAATAGTTTTGCAGAAAATTACCGACACATACAATGTAATAGGCGAGAATCAGCCCCAGGAGCGCAACGAAAAGCGGTCGACGAAACTGGCGTAGTCTTCGCGGTCTTATTTTTGGTTGTTTTGTCTATTTTGGTTTGTTTAGAAACATGCATATGTGAAACCGAACCGTACCAACGTCTGTTTGCTATACATTGTAACATTTTTTTGCCTGGTGCGGACCAAAGCAATCGAACTATAGGTGTGAAAACGCCCTGAGAGTGTGTTGAGAGAGGAGGAGAATGGAGAAATGGAAAAGGTTACAGCCAAGGTTGAACATGAAAATAGCTGGAGAAGGGCCACTCACCTCGTCAAATGCTTAAAGAGACCACAGGAGGTTGTCCCCATTCAAAAAATGTGCAGTCTTTCCGTCTCAAAAAAAGCTTTCTGTGACCTTTTTGCGAGGAGATTAATGCGCCATAACCTTAATTACCATTTGAACGATCGCGCCATGAAAAATGGTAACCCAGCAACAGAATGAAAGGGGAAAAAAAGTCCCAAGAGCTAACGTGTGAAAGTGATATATACACACAAAAAGAAAATGGTAGAATGAAAAGCTGGCTTCAAATGATAAATAACTGGACTTCAAAGTGTAATGGTTCACCTTTTACCTTTCGTCGACTGAGAAGATTTCTTTTAAGGAGCCACACTCTATGGCACATTTGTTAGACTGCTTGTTGACAATTCAAGAAAAGATTAATCTAAGACAGTAGTTGGTAAGACTGCTTTTTACTAATGTACCCACTCTTTGATATTTTTTTCAAGCCAAGTACCCTTTAAAGTTGAAGTGATAAGTTCTCATTGGAAAATATATACAAACTTCTTACTGTCCAGATTTAACCAAATTATATTAAGATTCGTTCATTTTATCTTAAGGTCAAATTATTCTACAATTGTTCATAACAATAGTAAAACATTTGACTGTGTTTTGGAGCTGTTGGGATATAGATGTTCCTAATCCGCATAACAGTAGTGTCATCTCTGTACTGAGAAAAGGAGCCTTTTTTTAAGGGCTAAACTCGATTGAAATAGTAAGCCATTGTAACAGGAATGCACATTGACAGATTGTTTAATTCATGGGCTTCTTTCTAAAGATTGTGGTTTGGCATATGCTCTTTGACCTGCTCAAAATGCTGCAGTCTACCAGTTGAGAATCACTGTTCATTTGAACTCATGAGTTTGCAGCATAGTGAGTTTAGCCTTAACCCTAAACCTAGCCCTAACTCCCCTAAACCCAGCCTAAACCTAGCCCTAAACCTAGCCCTAAACCTAGCCCTGAACCTAGGGCCTAATAAAAACAGAAATCAGGGAGAGACTGAAACGAAAGAAAATAGAGAGTAGCTATTGTGCCCCAAAAGTTACGGGGCTCTCAGAAACAGAAATATCCTACAATACAGAAACCAACCCTCGTGTTTTTAATTTGTAAATATGTATCACGGCTATTATTGAGTGTTATTGAACGTAATATTATACGAGTCTTCTGCCATTCTTGTGTACGTGGATGACGTAGTGGTCCTATAACAGACAAAGGACGAGAATTTGACGCTCAACGGGCATTTCTTACTGACGCGCTCGTGCTCTCTAATTGGTCAGGACTTACCTGGAAACTCTCGAAAATTAAATAAATAATTTTAATAATCCTTAATTAAATATGATTTACTCCCTTCTTCTGTGACATAATTTGCGCGATAAATAGGCGAACACCTACAGCGCAGCGACCTCACCCTCCTCCACGCAAAACTTTGGCGCGCTTTTTTCCAGTCGAGCAGCAGCAGCAGCAGCAGCAGCAGCCATCAGCCTCCCCCTGGCGCGTGGAGGAGGAGGAGGAGGGGAGCGGGAGCCGAGCGAGGAAAACCGCGCGTTTTTTTCTCCCGCGTTCTGAGCCACGCAGCCAGCACCAGCAGCAGCAGCAGCAGCAGCAGCTCCGCACTTCAAGCCACCGCTGACCGCGAGACGAGTCATCGGCGCTCCGGGTCGCACACACAGGTAAGTCAGCCCGTACCCAGTAGCCACTCTGTACGCTGTCACTCTTCTCTTTTGTTTGGCGGGTGGCATGGGTTTAAAAAAAAAAAAGACAGAGAGAGAGTTGGTGGGGGTGGTGGGGGGGGGGGGGGGGGAGGGGAGGGGAGGGGTGGGGGTTGGGATCAAGGGGATCAAGGGGATCATCAGGCGATAGTCAAGGGTCGCGGTGAAATATTAGGCCTATCCTGTGGTATCACGTTTCATATTGCGCGATAAATATTATCCAATGACAGCAAATTATGAAGAGATAAGCTATTGGAGTCGAGAACAAATCAATAAATGACAGGTATCACATGTATCACTTTTTGAAACCTGCCTAATATTGACAGCTAAAGTGCATAACTTGATTTTATAATATATATATATTATACTGTATATATATATATATATATAGCCTATATGTATGCACTCATTAAGATGTTGTGCTAAAAAGCCAGAAGTGGTCTACCAATGTGGTGTCGTCATATGTGAATAACGATCAAATGAAAGAAAAAATTAACCAAAGTCATATAATTACAATATGTTAGCCACCTTACAGTTTAACCCCCCCCCCCCCCCATCTCTTTCGCTTCTCTCTGTGTGGTACTCTCTCTCTTTCTCAATCTCTCTCTCTCTCTCTCTCTCTCTCTCCCGCTCTCTCTCTGTGGGTCTTGCTCTCTCATCTCTCTGTGTGTGAGTCTCTCTCTCTCTCTTCTATTCTCTCTCTCTCTGTGGGTCTCTCTCTCTCTCTCTTTCTCTTTTGAAGCAGCTCTGGTACATCTTGCTGCTTGTGTAAAAGCGGCGTACAGTAATTTGCTCTCCGAGATGACATATGCTGTCGCAGACACAAGGTGAAATCGTAGCATTTTTTTGCGATACTGGTAAATTTTTGATGTGGAAATGATCCCAACGTAATTCAACTTATTTCCTTTTTTTCTTTTTTACATTTTCATCCCTTGTGTGTCTGAATGAATGTACGGTGGTGGTTCATTGCCATTTTTTTTGCTGTGCTCAGGAATGTGTTGAACCACTTTATTGGCCATTATCCTATACGTGGATGAACCTTGTGAGCTTGTCCACTTGTGTTCATTTTCATCACTTATCACACTCTCAAATGACCAACCGACAAAAACCTTCAAATGAGACAATATGATTACCAATCACTGAAACCAAAAGACGCAGCCATTGTGTTATCTTTCGTCTATGGTGGATCAGTTGGTGGTGGTGGTGACTAGACAAATCCCTCAGATTACACAGTATATAGATAGTTCCCTCTCTAGGATGGATCAGACATTGGTGGTAATTGGACACAAAGCTCTGTGGATCATACAGAGGCAGGTCTGAGAGAGCTGTCCTCGGTGAGAGAGCAGCTTGTTAGGGCAGCAGCAGCAGCAGCAGCAGCAGCCGCAGCAGCAGACCTATAGGCAGCCAGTCGATCCCAGACCTCGCCCGCTTATTATTGAGGTGTTGTGGTGTGAGAGACGCACTTAAAATTGGGAATTGGTTCTGGCAAAAAACCACCAGACCATTAAAATGGTCTGGTAGCAGAGACTGTAGGGTAGAGGCCATGCGAGGAGGTGTGCAGAGAAAGGAGAAGAAACTTTAAGATGGGACACGATTCGATAAGATAGAGTGAGGAGAGGAGGAGGAGACGAGGAGGGAGGAGAGGAGAGTGGAGGAGAGGATGCGGGAGGAGAGGAAGAGGGAGGAGAGGAGAGTGGAAGAGAGGAGAGTGGAGAGGAGGAGGGAGAAGAGGAGAGTGGAGGAGATGATTAGAGAAGAGGAGAGGAGAGGTGGAGAGGAGAAGAGTGGAGAGGAGAGGGGAGGAGAGTGGCGAGGAGATGAGGAGAAGAGTGGGGAGGAGACAAATAGCAACGAGGAGAGAGGAGGACATTAGAGAGGAGAGGAGGGGTGGAGAGAAGGAGAGGAGAGGAGGAGAGGCGGAAAGGAGAGGAGAAAGGAGGAAAAGAGAGCTTAAGATAAGCTGGGCAAGACTAGGTAAAATAAAATGATGAGATGGAGAAGAGAAATAAAAACATCAAATGAAATAAGAGATACTTCCACCAAATCCTAAATGGGACATTCAGAATTTCTCTACAACCCAATATTTAACATAGCACATTAACTAATAACTTCAAGAGATCATTAACCGAGAACTAGAACTAACATTCACCTCTAACCTAAAACCACACCCCACTAACATTGAGTTTCTGAGACATGTTGAAAGTTGAATTCTCTGTCTGCTTGCCTTTAAGCAAACCAGAGTTAAGACCATGAGGAGCTGCCTCAACCTATAGCTATAGCGTTTAGCTCGTACCTATAGCGTTAAGCTATAGGTATGAGAATAAATTACATGAACCCACAACACAGAACCACACATAAATGAATCAGAATCAGTTATAGAGGAACTACTGGCAATGCAGTCAGTGGGGAGAGGAATATTAAACGGTTGAATCCCAGGATGACCATGGGAATATGCACGTATCATTATGCTAACTTCTATTAGTGGAAATTGCTGGTGTGCCTGCTTGGACTTGTATTATATCATTGTTCAAAATGTTTAACTAATGTATTCAGCAAACTATATGGATCATGGAAATGAATTATTTCCCAGTAGCTAATTGAACAAATGTCACCATTTAATATAAAAAGGTAAATTAATGAAACGTGGAAGCAACTAGCTCCTCACTGAGTATAATCATTAACTCAATAAATGTATTCCATTGTTGCATTGGGCTTGGGAGAGATACGTTGTTCTTTGTGTTATTTAATGAAATGGTTGTTGGTTGATCATTAGTCCTAATGCTGGCAGTGAGTCAGTCATTATCAAATCAAATCAAATCAAGTTTATGTATATAGCACATTTAAAACTGGATGACCAAAGTGCTGTACAGTGAAAACATAAAACAGTTAAAAATAAGAACATAGCAATAAAATCATATACGTTAAAATAAATAGATAAAAGTAGTCAGGGAAACTTCACAGACAGTTTTATTTTGACACTTCTTTTTCAGACCCGGAGCTACAAGTTACAAGTACCTGTACATTTGCGGCGGCTACTTGGCGATACCGGAATACGATACCGATACTTAATAAAACCATTACAGTTCTAATGACTTTGAAAACATGTTATTTTTGTCTGGGGGGGGGTGCTCCGTTAATTCGCGTTCTGATGGGGGGGGGGGGTGCTCTGTTCAATTCGCCCGGTTCTGATGACCGGCGGCGTGGCTTCGTTAATTTGCGGTTCTGATGGCGGGGGTGGGGGGCGCTTCTGTTAATTCGCGGTTCCTGATGGGGGGTGCTCTGGTGTAATTGTTGCGTTCATGCATGGGGGCGCGCTGCTCCTGTTAATTCGCCGGTTCTGATGCGGGGGGCGCGGCGTGGGCGGCGTGCCTTCCCGTCAAATTCACGCCGTTCTGCCAGTGGGGCGGATTGGGGGCCGGGTGCTCTTGTTTAAGTTTGCCGGTTCTGATGGGGCAGAGGGGCTGCCTCTGTTAATTGGTGGGGACTATGTCCCCAGCGTCCCCACTAAATTCTTACGCCCATGCTCGGTACCATGCGCAGTTTCTATTAAACATCCATAAACGACAACTCGGTTGCATCTCTTTATTTCAATATTCCTTGGCTAAGAATATTACAAGGTTAACGTTGCGTTGCCAAAGTGGTATCTCCGTGGTATTTCCATTAGGCTACATTTACGTCTCTCTGTCAAACTATTCTCCAAAACAAACTCGTTTTCGGAGTAGTTTAACGAGTACGAGTACGAGTACATGAACACAGTATCGGACCGATACCGAATACTGGTATCAGTATCGGTGCATCCCTATTTATTTTTGAAGAGTTCAATGGACGGGGAACATTTGATTGAGTGTGGTCTACTGTTCCAGAGCTTTGGGGCAGCAACTGAGAAAGCGCGGTCGCCCAGAGCCCTTAACCTTGACCACGGCACTGACAGCAGGAGCAGGTCAGAGGATCTGAGTGTCCTGGGATTGGAGAGTGGGTGGATAAGTTCTGTGATGTACTGGGGTGCCAGGCCATGTAGAGCTTTAAAAACAAACAGTAGAACTTTAAAATCAATCCTGTACTTGATAGGTAGCCAGTGCAGGGATGCCAGTACAGGTGTGATGCTGTCTCTTTTTCTAGTCCCAGTTATAAGCCGGGCAGCTGCGTTTTGCACCAGTTGTAAACGGGATATATGTGACTGGTTGATGCCTAGGTATAGTGAATTACAGTAATCTAGCCGTGAGGTGATTAGTGAGTTGGTAACGGTTTTTAGATCGTTTGGTGTGAGGAATGATTTTACTTTGGCGATGTTACGTAGTTGAAAATAGCAACCTCTCACAACAGAGTTTATTTGTTTGTCAAACTTGAGGCATGGGTCGAAGATGACACCAAGATTTCTGGCATGGGGGGTGAAGGTTGGGTGCCAGGGGTCCTAAGCAGTCAGCAGTGGCCTTGGTGATGTTGGAGGGGCCGAATAGTACCACTTCGGTTTTGGCGTCATTTAGTTGGAGGAAGTTTCTAGCCATCCACGCTTTGACCTCGTCGAGGCACTTAAGGAGGATACTAAACTGAGCATGTTGTTCTTATTACTTGTTTCTATGGGGAGATACACCTGGGTGTCGTCAGCGTAGCAATGATAAGACACATTGTGTTTTTTAAATATGGAACCTAGTGGAGCATGTATAAGGAAAACAGAATTGGCCCCCAGGATTGAGCCTTGAGGCCACTCCGCAGGTGATGGGAGCTGACGTGGATAGAAGGTTTCCAGCCTCTACAGAGAACGATCTGTCAGATAAGTAAGATGTAAGCCACTGGAGGGCGCTGCCTGTATACCGACCTGGTGCTCAGACGGCTTAACAAGATATTGTAGTCCACGGTGTCAAAGCGCGCAGCTAAGATCCAGGGAGAACTAAAATGGCACATTTACCTGAGTCACGGGGAGATCAGAAGGTCGTTTGAGACTCTAAGCAGAGCAGACTCAGTGCTGTGGCGTGCTCTGAAGCCTGACTGGAATTTGTCCATGATATTGTTATTCTCTATAGAAGACAGGAGCTGAGGAATATACAATCTTTTCTAGGACTTTTGACAGAAATGGGAGCTTTGAGAATAGCCCCGGAAGTTATTTAAGAACAGTGGTGTCGAGGTGGGCTTTTTGATAATGGGGGCACCTACTGCATGTTTAAGCAGGAAGGGGACAGAGCCGTTTCACTAGACTACTGTTCAGAATGAGGGAGACAGTGGGACCTACAGTGTCAACGATATACCTTCAATAGGCGTGTAGGGACGATGTCCATGGGACAGGTAGTCGGCTTAGTGTGTCTGACCACGTCGTTGATATGGGCCAGAGACACCGGCTCCAACCCAGTTAGGACAGCAGAGCAGGGAGGAGGAGTGGGGGGGTCATAGACAGGCGGTGAGATACCCGATCTGATATTCTCACTTTTCCTTGTAAAGAAATTGAGGAATTCATCACAAGTGATTGTGGAAGGCACAGGGGGGGCAGTAACAGCAGGGTTTAGGACAGTGTTGATAGTGTCAAATATTGCTTTGGGTGAATGTGAGTTTTTTAAAATAATATCAGCAAAGTAATTTGCTCTGGCTGCTTTGATAGTTTTTTGATAATTTTTTGATAATTGATAACTCCTCAACATGTCATATGAGATTTGAAGCTTGTCTTTTTGGCCGGATGGATGGTTACACTTATTTACATGGCCGAGATATGGGCCATTTCTTTAATGGAATTCCAAAGGCTTTATGTAAAAAAGTCACTTGGAAAAGGGATAAATTCAAAGTACAATTGTCAAAAAGTAAAAGTCTGCTAATAAGCAGGGGCCTTGCGTAACAAATGTTTTAGAAGAAGCAAAGTTACTTAATGTAGAATGAAATGCCCAAATCTATTGAAAAAGGATGTAACTAATACATTCACCATTTAAACAATGTCGAACATATTCATTATTGCAACAGAAAGTAAAACATATTCACTGTTTTAACATAATGTAATACAATGCACTACAACCACAAATCACCGTAGCAGCTTAGGATGTGTTTGAGCTTAAACCAGAACTCTGACTCAAGTGAGTCAGCCTTGACCTGGCTTGAGTTTCCGTTTCACAAAAGCAGATTTCAATCTAGTTCATTCAACCCTGGATAGGTTCAACCTGAAATGTGCACGTTCATGTGCATCGTCATAAGCCATCATCTATCGCACCCTGAAAACATGATCGATCAGGGAATACCCGAGACGTCATTTCTATTTCAGTGCTTTTCTTGGTTGAAGTGTACGTCACAATGGAAAGGCTGGCTCCGCTGTAACAGAGACTAGTTACAGCCATCTAGCGTTCACCAGACAGTATTTTTTACATTTCTGGCGATAAAAATAACAAAACAGGTAATTTAATAGTATAGTCATCGATTCATTTTTGAAGAAAGGTGAAGCAGTAGTTTACTACACAGCCAACTGTAGTGACATACTGTAGTGAACATGCATCAATTGCATTACAAAACAGTTTTGATTAAGTTTAGTATTATTCATCTTGGTTTAATCTCCATTGGTTTTGTGCTCCGAGCTGCTGCATCTAAAATACGAACAACGGAATGGTAAATCCTGCATAGCACTCACCGCTGCTGTATCGCTTGTACTGCTAGTACCGCTAGTTCCGCTCGTACCACTGGGATATTAGAGCATATCACTCCAGTCTAGACACGTCACGCTTCATTTCAATTGTTGTTCTATTAAAATACTAACAACTTGGAACAGTTTTGGATAAGACCATATCAAGGTGTCTGATCTGGCTCAGGAGAAAGGGAGGTGGACTGGTATTTCAGGACACAACCAAAAGAAAACCCAGATGAAAATAACCCTTTTTTTGTTCCTGCCACCATGTGAAGCTCTTACCAGGGGATTCATGCCAAGAAGCCATTACCGGCACCTCTAGTTCCCTGTTTGTCTCCCTGACACATGTCGCCCTTATCCAGGGTGGCATATAGACATGACTTTAGCAGGCAGACCACTACCTGGCTGACAGCCCATGACCACCAGCCAGGGAGAGAGAGAGAGAGAGAGAGAGAGAGAGAGAGTGGGGGAGAGAGAGAGAGAGAGATTGACAGTTCCACTGAAGCCAGTTATTAGATCTCGAGAACATTTTAAGCTGAATTGTAAATGTTTAAATAAGGTGGATTCTAAATGTGCATCCTGTCATATGAAGGTCATTGTTTCAGTGGCCTGCTCTGTGTAAACCTTCATGGATAGTTTTAGACGGAGGCTTATATTGCAAATACAATGGCACGAGGAAAAAAATGAATATTCAATATTCGCATATTAAATAATCTCACAGCCCCTCTCCCTCTCCCCTCTTTTACCAATGCTCGCCAGATTTTCCTCTTTGGCTTATATATGTTTCATGACTCGACCACCATAAATTCACAAAGAAACTCCAAATAGCAACAGGGGGATATACTGTGGACTCTGATTGATGTCTATGCTGGGCGTCTGTGCTGCGTTATATAAAGCACATGTACGACACACAAAGACCTCTCCGGTTTTTATTTCCGGCCTATTTATAATTTTGGGGGACAGAAATAGGAAGTCTCAGGGGGCGGAGGAGGAGGGGGGACAGGGGACGGGGGACAGGGGTGGGAGGGTCGGGGGGGGGGTGATGTGGGACGTGCATGTGTGACACTCACACACACACACACACACACACACACACAGAGACACAGGACTGTCTCCCCCCCGCCCCCCCGAACATGGTGAAACTAATTGCCTGCGCCGGGGAAACAAATCAAATGCAAAAAGCCAGCTGTGACCTGATATTCAACGTCACACAACAACAATGGTTATCTGAGATAGAAAGAGATTCCAGACAGATTTCCGAATGGAAAACTCTCGTTCACCTTTACCTCAGAGCTCCACCGCTGCCGCCGCCGCAACAATGCACCGCAAAAACAAAAAAGTGCTTCTAATTGGACAGAGTCGCCGACAGAACACGGATGCGATGACATCACAGATCGTCCAGACACTGAAACTGTGTGTTGGGCTATCAAGTAGCTACTTGAGGCTACTTGATACGATCTCAGAGGGAGAAGAGGCAGAGGATAGGAGTGTGGGGTTTTTTGTTGTTGTTGGGTGTGAGAGTCATTTGTTATGAGAGAGGGAAGTGTAGTGAAGGGAGGAGAGTCGCTCGCATGTTAAGTAAGTGGTGTTGTTGTTGTTGTTGTTGTGGACGCCGAGTCGTTGCTGTGGTGTGTGAATATCAGTCCCGACCACCCACAATACAACCTGGTGTGTGTGTGTGTGTGTGTGTGTGACTATAGCCTTTATCAGTCCCCCGGTAACCACCATACAACCTGGTGTGTGTGTGTGTGTGTGTGTGTGTGTGTGTGTGTGTGTGTGTGTGTGTGTGTGTGTGTGTGTGTGTGTGTGTGTGTGTGTGTGTGTGTGTGTGTGTGTGTGTGTGTGTGTGTGTGTGTGTGTGTGTGTGTGTGTGTGTGTGTGAGACTATAGCCTTTATCAGTCCCGCTAACCACCATACAACCTGGTGTGCAACGAAGAACAGAGGAAAGGAAGTCGGTACATTTCTTGTTGAATTCAGTTCTGTTTAGTCTGTCAGCAGACATTTTTATCCCATGTGATGTTCTCTGAATTCAGATACACATCATGAAGGAGCCAGTGGGGGGTTTGTTTTGGGGGAGTTTGCTCTACCGAGGTGCCTACGGGTACAATGTGGACATTGGGGATTGAACCAAGAACCTTTTGGCAGCGGAGTGGAACACCCTCACCGTGCACTGGCCTGTATCCTGCTGGTCCAATCAGCTTAAGGGAGGAAATCGTCGTTGTGTGTTGATGGGTACAAATGTGTGTCAGATTCTCCTGAAACACAGAGGATTTACTCCCTCAAGGACCACAGAAGTGTGAAATAAGAGCTAGTGTTATGCCAGGACAGGGGATAAGCATTGGGATATGTGAAATTTTACATATTTCCTTCACGTTGGTTTTTTGGCACGCCTATGTTTGTGGGGAATATTGTGGGCGTACAATTTAGGGGTATAAATATGGATGAGGACATCTGGGCTTGGCTTTGTTCTTGCATGATTGCCATTTTTCCAGGGAGATGTACTCAACTGTAACCTGTGGTTAGGATTTTTGTTTGTTTGTTTTTGTTGCAGTCAAGCCAGAGGATTATTTTTACAGGTGTCACTCGCACGCACACACACACACACTGACTCACTCTATCTCACACACAGATCACACACATAGGCACACAAACACACAGACTGACTCACTCTATATCTCACACACACACACACACACACACACTCAATCGCTGACTCACTCACTCACAAACACACTGTCAACACTATCTGACACACATACGCACACACACACACAAACACTCACTCACTTTCACACACACTTGCACACCCACCCACACACACTAATGCAGCAGAGAGACTAGAATCTGTTAATCTCTTGTTTAATCTTGCGATATAATTCACTGCGTCTGGCAGAGAGTCAAGTGTACTCAGGTCATTAAGAATGACACCAAATAGAAATACATTTTTTACCTTGTCTAATTCCCTCTTAAACTGGTGTGTGTGTGTGTGATCAGGTCACTTCAGATATGGGCGCGCATTCCAAGTAAGAATACGCCCTCAGCGGTGTCTGGTATTGTTTTTTAAGTTGCACTCCCATTATCTGAACTGAAGTCCTGAACGGCCGATGTGAGAGACGGTTAAAGGCGAGGGTTACACAGCGCTGCTTACGGTCTTCCAGTCTTCCTCCTCCTCCTCCTCAGGGACCTTCCCCCGGAGACCATGAGGGAAACTGGAATGCAGCCGGCTTTAAAAAATTATGGCCATTACGGGAAAGGACAAATTCCGACGAAAAAGAAAAGAAAGCCAAAGAAAAGAAATGTGTACAGTGAAATGAAAGCCAGGGAAAACTCACGTTTTGCCTTTTTATCTTTCACTGTCACCGTAATTTCTTTGACTTGACTGTAACTGTTTAGTTCCTCATTAGCATTGATTGTGTCCCACCTGTGTTGATTGTTTGTTTACACCTTCAAGGAAATCCGGAAATTCCGGAAATATAAGCTCTGACTCGTTCAAAAATTCGGGGATCATTTCAGAGCTCCGCTTTGTCAGACAGTAGCAACATTGAACATGGTGGCCTTCATCGAATAAAAATTTGATGATTATAAAAGTGTTTGATTATGTGATCGATTATAACAGCATGTGGAATTTTACCCCCCACCGCCACCCCCTCGTGTTAAACTTATAGCACGGAGCACAATGATGTCGGAAGTTGGAAACCCTGAGTTTAAACGTCCAAGTTCCAAGTTTTAAGCCTCTGTATTGTTTGCCCGTTGTCTGATAGTCCTGTAGCTGTCCTGTGGCTAAAACCAGTCTAGTACATGTTTCTGATGACTCTTTTTGTTTCACTTAAGATACGTCTACCTTGTTTTGTTCAAACCATCTTTGAATCTGCATTTGAGCCCTGAACTTCCTAATCCTTACAGTCCTAGCATTCAACTGCCTGTCAAACTCTCTCACCCCGTGTTCCTCTGGGCCGTCACACTCCCTGTCACCCCAGGGTGCCTCTTCACAGCTCCCGCCCGTTCACGTTGTCCTCTGTGTCTTTATTTTGTATTTCCTCAGGGGGACATTGAGGCAACTGCGCTCTCCACACCCCCCCCCCTCCCCTTCCCCCCCTTCCCCCACCACTGCATCTCCTGCCGTGGACACTGTACACTTCTATACTGGGACAGAAGATATAAATATATATATATATACACAGTCTATATATATGTACATAAATATGGTTAATCTCCTGGGTTAAGGACATCCCTGACAAAACAGTCTATTTGAGGAGAACCATGGTGGGAACGTAGACCAGTCTAGCGCCTCCAGCCTACAGTTAGCCTACGAGCATCACATGCTACTGGCGGCTTCCTGTTCCCATAAAGAAAAAGGGGAATTTTGAATTTTGAGTGTTTGACTGGAACTTAAAGGACCCCAGCTCCCTCCCCCCGCCCCTCCTTCTCCCCCCTCTCCCGCCCCACCTCCCACCTCACTTCCCTTCCACCCTCATTCCCGTCGGACGCTGGAAGACTACAGTCTTCTCTCAGTTGTCTCCCTCGTCTGGTCTTCACAACGTCCTCGAGAATGTCCAACAACAGCAGCGTCCCCGGTGGCTGGGGTGTTGGCGCCGCCTCCGATTGGACGGAGAGCACCGTGTGCCCGCCCTCAGTGGGCGGAGCCACGTTCCTGATCGTGGCCTACAGCATGGTGATCGCCATCGGGTTGCTGGGCAACACGGGCCTGGTGTTCATCATCGCGCGGCAGCAGGAGATGCGCAACGTCACCAACATCCTGATCGCCAACTTGTCATGCTCCGACATCCTCATGTGTCTGGTGTGCCTGCCGGTCACCATCATCTACACCTTCATGGACCACTGGGTGCTGGGTGAGGCCCTGTGCAAGGTGAGACAGCCACACACACACACACACACACACACACACACACACACACACACACACATTTGCATGCTCACACCAACACACACTTGCACTCACACACAAAAGATACACACACACAGTACATATTGATTTACTGACAGGCCCACACTTGCAGACACACAACCCCATTACCTCGCACAGGAACACACACACAGACTGCAGTAGTGGTGCACACACAACAACACTATACATGCACACACACACACACACACACACACATACACACTGAAATTCACAAGCACATACGTGCATGCTTGCACACAATTATCATGGTCATCTTCACCACATAGATGATTGCGGTCTTACAAGTACACAGATGTATGAATAAAGATTGATTGAATTCAATGGTCAGCGTGAGCAAGCATGGTACATTGTACCAAACAAGCATTCTCACTCACATCTCCACCTCCTCCCCCGTCCCTTCTCTCCTCTTTCCTCCCCCTCCTCCTCCTCTTCACCTCCTCTCTTAAACCCAAAGTAAAGTTCACTAATCCCAGAGGATATATTTCCTTGTCCTCCTCCTTCCCTCCTCTTCCTCCCTCGTGTTCCTCTCGTCCTCCTCCTCCTCCTCCTCCTCGCTAAACACAAGATAAACTACCTCCTCTTTCCTCCTCCCCTCTTCTCCACTCATGAAGGTTAAGAACCCCTGAAAAGAGCGCCCCCCTCCTCTTCCCCACTTCCTCTCCCCCCACCCTCCTCCTACCCCTCCTACTTCCTCAACTCAGGATTAACCCCGGTCAGGTGATTCTGCCCCCCACCCCAGGTGACCCCGTTCGTCCAGTGCATGTCGGTGACCGTGTCCATCTTCTCCATGGTGCTCATCGCCCTGGAGCGCCACCAGCTGATCCTGCACCCAACCGGCTGGTCCCCGGCGGCCGGCCACTCCTACCTGGCCGTGGGCCTCACCTGGCTGGTGGCCTGCTTCATCTCCCTGCCCTTCCTCTCCTTCAACATCCTCACCAACTCGCCGCTGCACAACGCCAGCCTGCCCACCAACCCCTTCAGGTGGGGGAGTCTGCTGCGTTTGCTCAAGGGTGTGGGGTTTCCACACCACCAAGTTCAACAACAAAACACTCAAAGCACAACTTAAAAATAATTGGGAAAATTTATTGGCGGGGGTGGGGACTAATTTGTGCACAAATTAGTCCTCAGCCCACGCTGTGCGATCCGACTAGGTCTCCAAATGGAGCACACAGCTTCTTCTTCTTCTTCTTCTTCTCCTTCTTCTCCTCCTCCTCCTCCTCCTCCTCCTCCTGAGAAGCCTGGTGGTGGTGGGGAAATGTGTGTGTGTGTGTGTGTGTGTGTGTGTGTCTGTTTGCTAGTTGTGTGTTAATAAGAGTGAATGAGCGGGGATGGCTTTTCTTTCTTTTTGTCTGTCTCTCAATCGATCTGTCTGTCGATTTTTGCCACCAGCAGCTGAAAGGATCTATATTTGGCACTCGAAAGGCTTGAATAAAACTCCTATTCTTATTCAATCCATAATAACAACAACAACTGTTCCACCGGGACCGCACAAAATACACCATATGAAGATGAACGGAGATCCTAACCGAATGAAGTAGAAATGAGTGAATCACATTGCTTCCCGTTCAGAATGGTGGGGAGGGGGTTCATTCTGCCCTGCTTACCACAAACCACCTACAAGTCATTCGAGGAACTGCAGGCTACTGCTTAGTTTGAACGGAGCGACTGGTTCTGAGTGACGCTCCCCCGTGGTGCACATACAATTGACGTGAGTCAACGTGACACCGATGGTGACGCAAGGCTTCTCTCCTCCTCCCTTAGGGACCATCTGATCTGCATGGAGCTGTGGCCCACCGAGAGACACCGGCTGGCCTACACCACCTCCCTGCTGCTGTTCCAGTACTGCCTGCCCCTGCTGCTGGTGCTCTTCTGCTACCTGCGCATCTTCCTGCGCCTCCGACGACGCAGGTCACCACTTACGTATACACACACCGATCGAGGCAGCGTGTCGATCGGCTAATTTGTTCATTGGTTATAACCGGTTGGTTTGTCGCTTGTTAATGGGCAGGGGTGGACTACCGATTGAGGCTGAAAGGTTCTCGCTTTGAACCCCAATGTCCTCCAGTTGGCTTAACCTCCTACTCGGTATTGACTCAAGTAGGTATTATCCAAAGCGATGTGCAGAGATTCCCTGTGTAGGGGGCGAAGGAGCAGGTTGCAGTTAAGACTCAAGATTTCCTGATTGCTATGTGTAACAAGTACAATGGAATTCTTAATCCCCATTCACTCCTGCAGTATTCTTCTAAACAAATTATACACAACAATTAGTAATGGTACCTAGTAAGTACAGTACAAAGTAAAGTAAAATGTTTTCTTCTGAACTGTATTCTTATAAACATGAATACTAATACAACTGGACAATTAGTAATAGAGTAACTAATAAGTAAATAAATAGGTAAAAGTAAAAAGTGAAGTAGTAATACTCTGGCTGTTGGTGCAAAAATGTATTAAAAGTGTCCACGTGCCGTACAGTAATATTCTTATCCTAGCATTAAAATGGTAACTAGATAGTAGAAATGTTATGTCACGCTATGTCATCTTGCTCAAGTACGCCTGCAGGTTAAACTGGTTGTCCATTGTTCATTTCCAAGGCGACACGGTGTAGGGATCACAACGCTGCCTCGCAGAACGTTTTGCGTTGCGTCTAAGAGCTCTTGCATGCATTGAAATCATCATCATATCTCAAACATGCTGCGCTAAACTTGACCCCCGCAGTGTACAAACCTCTTCTGGGTTGTGTCAAAAAATACGTCGTCAACGTCACCGACACAACCAGTACGTTCGAGGCAGCAGACAGTGCCGATCGAAACCCAGTAGCTTCCGAGCTGAGAGTGGAAACACCCTGACCACGAGACAATCCTGCCTCCCGCTACACGATATCCCCCAGTGTCTCAGTGGAAAGCATCACGTTAATGGCACGTATGTATGTGGGTGTGGGTGTGTTTGTGCTTTCCACAGGGACATGATGGAGCGCAGCAGGAAGACCCAGGGCGCCCAGCGCATCAACGCCATGCTGGCGGCGGTGGTGGCGGCGTTCGCCCTGTGCTGGCTGCCGCTCACCGTCTTCAACACGCTGTTCGACTGGCACCACCAGGCGCTGCCCGTGTGTCAGCACGACGCCGTGTTCTCTGCGTGCCACCTGACCGCCATGGCGTCCACGTGCGTCAACCCTGTGGTCTACGGCTTCCTCAACAGCAACTTCCAGAAGGAACTGCGGTCGACGCTGCAGCGGTGCCAGTGCGGGCGCGCTGCGCTGCCCGAGAGCTACGAGAGCTTCCCGCTGTCCACGGTGGGCAGCGAGGGCGTGACCAAGGCCACGTCCTTCAACCGGATGGGCTCCCTGCTGAGCCCCCTGCCCCGGCACGAGACCCGCGCCACCGCCACCAGTACCGCAACAGCAACCATGCAAGGCTAATCGAGCTACTCAGGCTAATCAGGCTATTAGCGTAGAGTAACAGCGACAATGTTTAGCTAATGTTTCAGTGATGGCGCTTGTGTTTTGAGGAAAAGTCTTCGGTTAGCCCGTGATGAGAGTATTATCAGACACCACAGCCTTTCGGCACAACCTTCTTATCGCCAGTTCGATAAAAGAGTGGATGGTCGGCCAAGTGTGTTGGAGGAGTTTCGCAAAAAGCTATTTTCCGCCACCAACCAGCAACTTCCGGCGTGGTGTGTGCGGACGCGGCGGTGCGCAGACTGGAAAGGAGCAGGGCAGACAATCGAAAAAGGAAAACATCGTTTATCTCGAAACAAGTAAACAACTCGATGTGAATATTCTCAGACCTTGAACTGAAAGTTAACCTCGGTCCCAGGCTGCTCAGTCCCAGGATTTCAGACAGGGAGGGAAACTCAAGCGAGACAGACTCGGATAGCGGAAAACAGTGCCACACACAGCAGTGTTGTCATGGTGACGGCCAGGTTTATTTATTTTGAGCACAATGCACCCCCCAATCCCCGTCCCCCCTCCCAAAGGAGCAGAAGCAGCGGCGGTTGATGGTGACTGTGGAGGTGGTGATGCTGGTGGTGGTGGTGGTGGTGGTGAGGTACCTGCCAATTCCCACCTCTCAAGTACTCCCCGGGAGCAGCATGTCAGTGCTAGAGGCTCAGCTGGGGGACCAAGTAATGACAAATGGACCCCTGGACCTCCATGAACAGTCATGGAGGGTGGGTGGGGGGGGGGGGGGGGGTAGGGAGAGGGTGGGGGGGGGGGGTGGCGGGGAGGTTGATGACATTTTGCTCTAACTCACTGCCCTGACCCTGAAGCGAGTTGGGATCTTAATGTCGCTGCTTCATCAAATTCATCATCATCAAGTTTGTCCCTGAAATCCCACCGTGGGATTAATAGCGGTTGGGAAAAATATAATCAAAGCAAGTTAAATACGGTATGCATAGTATGCATACAATTAATGGATATAATATGAACATAATAATTCATATTCATATTACTCATTCATACTACGCTGTCAAAACAAAAGACCATAATCCTGAACAATGAACAATTAAATGATATTCTGGTGCAGTACTATTATTCTTGTATCTTGTAGCTCAACCTGTGCTAAGCTATATTTAGCAATATGGATGATGATTGTGATGTTGAAGTGTTATTCTTTCGATTGATTATTGATATTGAGTATTATGAAATGTCGTTGATAACGAACAAGTTCGGAGTACACAGAAGTACCCAGTGTATTGTCCAAACCCCCCCCAATGATCTACCGAAGTGTTTGCTTATTTAAAGTATGTTACCGATGGATCAATGAGATGCCTTTCTCTGGTGTTTTGAGTAGCATTTGGTTTGGTATTTGTGGTTCTCTGTTAAAATGAAACAAACAACTAGTAGGACGTGTGCATGGACAGTATGTGCACACTTAAATAAATGTTTCTGTGCACACACACACACCTGTGTGTGAGGTGTGTACAGGTGTGTGCTTGTTAACAACCATCTCGCATAAGAGAGATGTTTCAGGATTTGTGATTGGTTCCTGGTTTCTGGCCAATCCACTTGTCTGTCTCAACAGTTGCCTTGAGGGGTGACAGGGTTGACAGACTACATTATCAGGGGTGACAGTATATCCATGTGGAGTGTGTGTGTTTGGTGTCTGGTTTAGCAGCCTGGACCCAATTGGGTCCCAATTGGACCCAATCAGGCTGATTAGTCTGGGGCTGCTGGGTGAGGCTGCACACCTGTGGTGTATTGGCCAATCAGTGCTCCACAGGTTAAACCAGCCATCACCACACACACACTCCACGATCCTATACTGTAGTACAAATATATATAAAGCAAATCAGTTGAAAGCGATCTACACTAGCTCAAGTAGCACTTGATTAGTGCTACTCAACGTAGCAAGAAAAGTCAAATGTAAAATACTTATTGGAAAATATGGTGGACATTAACTTTGTACATTAATAATGTAAAACTCTAATTGCTTTTCTTTTCTCATCTCTGAAGCCTTTTCATTTGTTTTGCCGATCTCAACTTTTCATTGTATTAGTCTGTAGCGAGTGAGACCCCCAGAGACAACAACAGCAGCCCCGGTATGGGCAGAGGGACGGCGACATTGCGAGAGTATCCTCGTATATACACCAGGATTATGTGCCTGGACTTACATAACCACACAGCAGAGCTCTCCGCTCCGAGATTTTCCCACAGGCTTCCCAACATGCAAATATCAATGACCTGCCAATCAGTTTCCTCGCCACTCATTTCCTTCCCGACCCCAATCCCCTTCGGAACATCTGTTGGAGAGCCACGCAATTATGGCCGCCCTGTATTGCCCAAGTGTCCACAAGCCAAGTGTCCTTTCAGCGTGCTTTATTCTGCTGTCTCTGCAGGGACGACGCTCAACTGGCAGTTCAATTTCTTATTTATTTATGAAGGCTTTTTTTTTATGTATTGGGAAGCTTTCTTTTCCACAGAGGTTTATGTTTCTCGGCAACAACGTCAGAGAAAAAAAACAACATGGAGGCTTGCATGGTGGAAAACCTGCATTCCTGCCGTTTCCGGTTTGATGAAATGCGAGGTCGACGCGTTGCGCTGAAATGAGATAAAATGTTTCCACCGGCTCAGTCGGGAGTTTGCTGAACACCCGTGGGGTCGCTGGGGGGCTTGGGGGGGGGGGCTGCGTCAAAGACATTTTACCCTGCTGTCGCCTCCCGCGAGTGTGGCGGCAGTACACAAATAGGCTGCGTGGCACACAAGCACACCGCTAACCGCTAACCGCTGTACAACACACGTTTATTAGCTGGCGCCGTTAGCTGCTGTAGCCACGCGTATGCATACACGTTGCATAGGGTGGCTCTAATGAAAGAGCAAGACAGAGAGTCGCATCAAATGGTGTAATACGCAAATCCAATCAGAGAGCTATGCTATGAGCTGAGCCACGCTGGACACACACACACATGCACACACACACATGCAAACAAACGCACATACATGCAAATGAAGATGCACACACATACGCACACACACACACACACACACACATCCCTCACTCCCCTTCTGCCTCACTCTTGCCCTCTCTCCCTCCCTGATTCTCACTCTCTCTCTCACACACACACACACACACATGCAAACGCAGACACACACATGTACAGTATCTCTCCCTCACTCCTCTCTCTGCCTTTCTCTCTCTCTCTCACACACACACATGCACACACACCATTGAAGCACACAAGCACACCATTAGCTGTGGTTCAAAGTCATCATTAGACGGCTGTACACCATTAGAGTCCGATGGGATGCCATTTGGAACAGACAACATATCTACAATGCATACATATGTACTGCAGACATGCCTCATTAAAAAAACCAAAACGGAACCATTAAAGGCAATACTGGGCATGGATATGAACAAAAAGGGTGCATACTGCCCCATTACGTATGAACTGCATTACATAAAACAAAGATATTTTACAGCAAATAGACTGCCCACTACATGCACTGAATGTCGGAAGAAATCCCAACACAATGTACTTAGAAAGTAGTGCACATACAGTATGTTCTCTCTCTCTCGCCCTCTCCATCTCTCTCGCGTTGTGTGGCTAAAGTATAGCCCCCCCCCCCCCCCCCCCCCCCCCCCCATCAATTTCCTTGTTAACCTGAAGTGCTTTCGCCTGTGTGTGTGTGTTTGTAAAAACTCCAGCATTGACAGCGGCGTGGCTGGGAGAATTCCAAGTCCGACCCTCACCTAAAATGGTGGCTTTAATCACGGGAAGACACCTGGGAAACACCAGTGATTATGTTTACCTCCGAGCCAGAAGAAGTGCGTTTTAATGTGTGTCTCTGAGGCATATTTATCTATTAAGAGTCTGGCAGGGGTGCTTTCCATATTAGCCCGAGAGGACGGAGTTGTTGGCTTCAACAATAAGGCGAAACAGATGTTCACACAGAGCAATAACCGTCCATTTGTGTGTGTGTGTGTGTGTGTGTGTGTGTGTGTGTGTGTGTGTAATGTATGTAATCGCGGCATTACGACTGTCGACCATATGTTGTCTGAAGCAACATACGACGTCGGACAAACATGTGTTGTGTACTTATGACCGAGTGTCATACGGACGTCTCTGTTTGAACACCCACTTTTCTTGCTTTTTACTGCCCATCGCCCGTGTTCATCAGCACAGAGACTCCTCGACCCGAACCCATCAGTCAGCACCCTGCAGTGCGCTTTACAGTTGTGTACACAGAGCCTTCGGTTTATTTTATTGTATTTTATTTTATAAGGTACTCAAGAGTGGATTGTAAATGCCTCATAAGATACACATTTTGTCATCAAGTTCCCCATTGAGAGGTGTCAGAAATGTCTTAAAACCTTTGTGTAGATTGTGTTGGTATAGGCCTACATTGTATTAAGCCGAATGTAACTTTACTCTGTCTGTTCCTGTTTACTTGCCTGGGTGAATGTTTGTAACCCGTGAGCCGAATTTAATCCAACGGAAGTCATCCTTCAAAAATAGCCAGCGAGCAGAGAAGCTGCCACAGTAGAGATTGAATTTGCCTGCATATTGCCTTGGTACTATACTTTGTAATTTCAGGCCGCGTGGCTTACCTTGAATTGAGTTTTGTTTTAGCGCCTTTTCACGGCGTCTTAGAACGATGGAGCCTCTCGTGAGATCTGACTGCTGCTTATGTCTCCCTGCTGAACTTGGTCTTGTCAATCACGTTTTTAATACAATGGTGTGAGCATTACTCTGTGTTGTTCTTGCGCCTGTTTCTGTCTTGTGCTCTTTAAGCGTCGCCTCACGTGTTACACTCCAGGGACAGATTTTACAGGCATAGTCAACGTTTTTCCATACGTGGTGGGCTCATTCACGCATAAGTATAGGCTATAAAGCTGTAATTCATATGCAGGCATTCTGTGACTGCTGTTTCACTTCAATCAATCGGAAATGAATTCCCCTCTTCACTCCCCTCTCGCCATTGCGTATAATGAGTGCTCATAAAAAATGTAACACAATCATAATTATTTCATTAAAAACTTGAAATACATAACAATCGGCCTACATAAGTGTTGTACACTTCCAGAGCACCTTTCAATGTTAGCAGCTACATCATTTCCCCCAAAACAAATAGGTTACTAGAACAACAATCAATCAACTAAATAGAGCCCAAATGATCCAATACAAACACTAGCTAGACCATTTTGGAGGAATGATTTTCTATTTTTTTCTGTGTGCGCTTTAAGGCTGATAAAACGGGGAGTGGAGTGCCCTCCGGCCAGCGGTTGCAGAGCAGGAGGCCTTGCGTCGCCACACTCCCAAACACAGACGCAAACACAAAACGCTTTGTCTCCATTAAAACGTCTCCATCCTCGACCTTGGAGGTGGACGCTCTGCCCGAGGACACTGTGGCTCATCATACAAACTCATTTGTCCTGCTTGGTTCATGTCTCCAATACGTTATCTGGTAATATGTCATCATAACCAGACTCGACAACACACATTTCCAACGAGAAAAAAAACCCCTTCATGCCGACAACTAGATCAGGAAATAAGCGTAAATAGTAACAAGGTTACATTTTTGTAGATAAATGACAACAGACGATCAGGAGTCATTGTAAATGGTCACCCCCAAAACCCTTCCCAAGTCATGAATATTTTACATTTAAATATACTGTTTAGATGCATCTTAGGTATTTGAATGTCAAAATAAAAGGTGTTGTAATAAGTACACAATAACAAATCATTGGCGATTTTAGACCCTTTTCAGGGTTACCCCTTGAGCACCCCTACATTTGTCTCAGCACCCCTAAAAGTAATAGCAATAATTATTTAGTGTAAAAATATAAGAAATATTTTGCGTAAAACCCGTGTTAACCAGTTATTAATTAAAACTATTATTGTTGTAAATTGAAATAGGAAAGTATTAATGTTCCTACTGTAAAGTGAGTGATTTAGCAGGGGAGTTAGTGATCCTGGAGTCGCCCCCTGACCTCAACGCTTCATCACCACAAGGGTCATGTTGACGACCTGCCCTCACGTCTCGTCGACGGCCTCCAGTCCAGGTCGCTATACTGACACCTGGTGGCCACAGCACGAACTGCACCACAGCGCGGGTGTTGCGTAATACAACTCGAGCACGTTGAGAGACAAGACGCCCAGAAGCGCCCTCACCTCGGATCTCATCACACAAGCAGCTACGAACCTCTTCAGATTCACTGGACACTTAAAACACCCATTGAAGCCCAGAGAAAGAGCAGGCCTTGTTTGATCACTGAACATGCTGAATATATTGTATCATATTATATACACACACACACACATATATATATTATCCATGAATGGCATTTGACCTCTTTTTAATCGCTCACTACTGTAGTACCGTTTTTAATTCCTTACATTATTATCCCGTACTTTCGTCTGTGTAATCCTAATTTCTTGATTAACAATGGAGGCCTCATGACGTATCTTGTAGAATCCCAACACTCTATCAAGTGGGAAAATAACAATAATTTAAAAAAAACCCACCCACAAAAGATTGGACCCAAAAGCAGCAGCCATTAACTTATTTATTATACTGAATTTTACGAAAAAGTAAAAGCAACACTTGAATAAACAGTATAGTACACTTGTAGTCTGTTTTGTTGTCGCTGTCGTCATGGTAGTGGTAGTTGTTGTTGTTGTTGTTGTCATTTCAGAAGATCGCTGCTCCGCCGTGCGCAAAAGGGCCGATGAATTAAGAAAACCCTTTTTAAGCGGAGCTTCCAGAAGCGGGAACCGGTCAACACAACAGGTTTGGACGAGACGCGGCGGCCACCTCTCCTGGCCTCCCAGACGCAGGGGGGTGGGGGGGGGGGCAAGGAGTGAACCATTTTGGTGGCAGATACAGTGGTGGGGGGGGGGGGTGACACTTATTATCGACGAGACGTCTTCGGCTTTGATGTGTTGTGGTGGTGGAGGTGGATGAGGTGGAGGGGGGGGGCGAGGGAGTATTATTCTGAACAAAGCTTTCAAAAAGTGCCACTCGTCTCCGAGGCGCTACGCTTCACGACGCTTTCGTAGAAGACGAAGAAGAAGATGAAGAAGAAGCCCAGCCTGCCTTCCTACCTACCTACCGCTACAAAGAAACTGCACTGCTGCGTTTTTTATCCTGTCCGTTTTATTTCTTTTTATGGCCCAGATATACGTTTTGTCCTTCAGATCTCCGGAGAACGTACAAATAACAAAAGAAAAAAAGCAATATTCAGATATTCAGACACATGGGGGGGGGGGGGGGGGGGTTATATATCAGTATAACTCACATGCGGCCGTGTACAGAAGAACAACTCATTGACGACAACATGGAGGGTGGCGATGGAGCATCGACTCCAAAGCGCAACGCACCCAGCTCGAGCACAGACGACCCCGGGTGATTTTCTCTCTTCAAGTGGAGACCCAGTCCCAAGACAAGAACAAAAAAAATTTGAATAATAATCAAGGCATTTCTTACATTTTAGCTCGAGCTACTGTTCAAGACGCATTGCCAGATCTACAAAGGATTAGGATACTATTTTAAAAACGTTTTTCCCCTAATGTGTGCGAGAGAGGGATAAATACAGGTCGTGGAAGTTCGTTCGCCACACAACTCCTCTCCCGGCTAGGATTCGTAGTTGTGTGTGTAGGCCACAAGTACAATGACACAGTAGTATTTTACCAAGCTGTCCAGCCGTTGAGCATTCCCAACTCACTCCACTCATTACCTCTGATCCAGGCCAAGCTAAAAATAACACGCAACCTAAGCATAATACAAAATAATAAACTATGAAATAGACACCGTCCTGTTTTACTTGAAATCAACAGTTTTAAAAGAAGAAAAACAAAAATCATCTTCGGTATGGAATGGAACTTCTCTCTTTTTTTTTTTACAGTAGCAAAAACATTGACTTATTAATATTCGATGATATTTTGTTGATATTCTCCTCTTTTAGCGGGGCTTCCGCAGGGGAAGAGAGAGGAGAGAAGACAAACATGGTATAAACCGATACTGCTTGCGCGTCGGGACTGCAGAACGGTATCGCCTGTCGCTTCGCTAACCCGCCATTAACAACACAAGAAGCGGGTGCTGACAGTTTGTCTCCCCACCCCCCCCCCGGGGGCAGCCCTCTTCTTGTCGTACATGAATGTTAGACAGGAGGAGGAAGGAATAAGCCCCCCCCCCCCACACCACCACCCCCCACCTCCGACCCCACACTCACCCAGCCCACTTTACACAGAGTGTGTGTTTTAACAAGGCGGTGGGAGGGTGAGGGGAGGCCGACGCACACACACACAGAGGGCCTAACACACGAATATGGTGTACAGAACCTTAGCCACGCCCTGGCAGTACACAATCGCGCTGTTTTGTTTGGAGAAAATAGCAAGAAGAAGCAGCAGTGGATGAGAAGCTGGTGGGAGGGAGGGGAGAGGAGGGAGGGGGAGGGGGGGGGGGGTGGAGGAAAAGGAGGAAGAAGAGAGGGGGGGGGGGGGTCTCCCAGAAATTGTGGTGGTGGGAGGGGGGGCATTTCTCCCAACTCTGAGTGACATGGAAGTTTTGAGTTTGAGGGGGCAGTTCTAGAGCGGGCGGGGGAAGGGTCGGGTTGTCAGGGTGGTGATCGTGGGGGGGGGAGGAGGGAGGCAGGGAGGGGGCTGGGGGGGGGCAGCGTTTTAAAAGGTCTTCCTGTGGATGGCGCGCGCTCTGTCCTCCTCATACTCCCGCTTCGACACCCACATCTTCTTGAAGGTGTCCAGAGACGCCAGGATGGAGCCACTGTGGCGGGGGGAGGGGGAGGGGGGGGACGCAGAAAGGTTAACAGCCGATCATTAAAGCAGGAGTAACCTGCCGTGGGTTGAGCCCGTCTGTGCCCGTCTCAAACAAATCAACAGACGGGCACACCCATTGAAACCCTGCTTGCCAACATGCAGTGTTGTTGACTATTGAGGCGTTAGCTTATATCCACACCAGATAAGATGCACTATATTAACACCAGGTGGCTGCCACAGCAAAAATATAAGACAGGAAATAAGACTGAAAAACCAGCGATAATAAGATGCTAAAAGAAAAAAACCCTGGTCAGGGTTATACGGGGTAACAGTCTTACCCGATCCATGTGGAATAGAGTCGTTCTTGAGGAGCGGAGATCTGCGAATTAAATCAGAGAGAGACGCTAATTACACACACGCCCGCAGCTCCACTTATCACATTAGCGGCTGAGAATCGTGGCGTAGCGGCAGGTAATACAGAACACCGCCGTTAAATAAAAGAGTAAACGTGGCAAGAACACGCAGGAGCGCAGCACCGTGGACTAATAGCAGTGTTAAGATTCCCGATTGTGACTTGATCGTCCAAAGCTGAGCCCCACCTTGATCTTGACGTCTTTGGGCGCAAGCTTCTTCACTTCCGTTAGTAGCCGCTCTCCGAAGCCTGTCAGACGAGGTCGAACAGGAGAGTGAGTTATTAAAGTACAAATATTCATGCAATCATACATCTGAGGATTTACTCAATTGTCAGAGTTCCCACGGCATTCTGTCCTTACTTGTTGATGGATTTTGCAAGTTAACTATTTTTACTCATGCAACTCTCCAATATACTGTATTCTTTCAGCCAAGTACCCTCTTTCACCAGCACAAAAATAATGTTTTGGGGTGTAATCCTGAACATTACATGGGTGGTGCAAATACTGTTTTATGAGAAACATGGGCTTGTGGTTCCCTTATGAAGTTTGTCATGTTTTGGAAAGGTTTACCGAACTAATACCAAACTGTCTTTATTCAGATTTGACTATAAAACATGGGGTATCAAATTCGACTAACTTAATTTCAGTGGAATTTGCATAACCAATACTCAATCATTTTCTTAAGGGGGAATTATTTGACAATATTAAAACAACAATATTTTCACCGCTATATTAAAGGACAAAAAAAACCCAAAAAAAACCAGAGGGCAAAACCGTGAGAAGGAAAGAGGAAGAGGAGGGGTCTGGTTAGCCGAATCAGCGGAGCACCCACCTTTGATCAGGGTGGTGCCACCGCACAGCACGATGGTGGAGAAGAGCGTGCGGCGCAGGTCCATGTCCGACTTCTGGATGGCGTAGGCCAGCACCTCGTGGATACCAGGACTCTCGTCTCCAATCAGGTCGGGTCTGAAGAGCAGCTCGGGAGCTCTGAAGCGGGCCGGTCCGATCTGCAGGGGAGGCCGGAGGAGTTTATTAGGGCGGCAAGCAGTTCTGGAGGTAGAGCGGCTCGTCCTAGCGTAGTGCAGAAGTGTCCCTGAGCAAGACACCCTAACCGTAACTGCTCCCAATGAGCTGGCTGTTGCCTTGCATGGTTGCTACTAGAGATGGAACGATCGATCAGCTATGTATCGGTATTGGACGATTTTCAGCCAAAATAAGCAATTGGACGATATCTCTTAATTTTAGTGATCTAAAACATATTAACCATATTTCGCGAGTTAAGGATTGCTGGACCCTGGACCCTGGATTTCTCAAGACCTGAAAATCAATATGGTTCGATCAGTATCTTATAGATACTGGTATGGATATGCTACTGTGGTACATTTGCTACCAAAATCCTGATTTTATTATTAATCATTCATTCTTTTACCTCTATTATTTTACCTCCGTTTCCAGATTGGTTGTGCAAAAGGTTGCAGATACAAATAAGTGTCTCTCGAATGCATTCATTTCAAATCATCTCTACAACTCCAAAGATGACCTTTCTTTCAGTGACTGTCCAAATACTCGGTACTCACGTTTAATGAGCTGCCGTCGGGCAATATGTACTGGGCCTTCTCCGTCTCCAAGGTCTCATCCTTCTGGGGATTCAGGGACAGGTAGCAGGCTCTCTGTCCGGGGATACACACAAAGAACCCATTGAGCAAATAACTCGACAGCTCAATACAGGTGGCAGTGGCTCAGGAGGTTTCACCGCCTAGCTAAGTGTCCAGGTGTCCCTGAGCATTCATTACTCTACGTTAAATGAAATCCTTTTGCGACATGCACCTATACATTAGCTATAGGTTGAGGTGACTTTGTGTGGCGGTGTGTCTGAGACCTTTGGATTTACCATCAAACTACTGTCTGAATGTTTCTCTTTTTTCCAAACTAACTGGCAACTACCAAGACTCCTGATGGCTGACGACACAGATACCACGTGATACCGATGTCATTAACCTACTGGCTCACAAACCTTGTTAGAAGCGGGAACCAACGTCTTAGACAAAGGTAAACATAACAGCCATCAACATTTAAAATTCAATTTAAAATAAATTCGTTTTTTACTCCGCACCCTTCTAAAAGCTCGGTGGATGCATTATTTTGTAATTATTATTAACCTACATAACATTTTTTATCAATTGCACCTTTAAAATAAACAAAAGAGTCAAGGGAAAGTCCTGCACACAGAAAACAAACAACTAAACAACAAGCATCTCCATCTCCGTACCTCCTTGATGGTGCGCACCACCTCGAACTCAGCCGAGGTGTTGAAGTTGTAGCCCTCCTTGCGGAGCAGCAGCCGCAGGTAGCGGGAGACGTCGCGGCCGGCCACGTCCACGCGCATGATGGAGTGGGGGATGGCAAAGCCCTCGTAGATGGGCACCACGTGGGTCACCCCGTCGCCAGCGTCCAGCACCACACCGGTGGTCCGGCCCGTAGCGTACCTTCAAGTAGGGGAGGGAAGGGGGGGCAGCGGGTTGAGGAGAACGGTTAGCCTAGCTCTGTTGCGCATTTCATACACAATTTTGTAGCTTGAACAAGCCCGTTGTAACGAGCCGTTACAAGCCATGTGCCTAAAATTGTCATTGTGGGTGTCCACCTAGATGTGCGCTGACTAGATCAGCCTACCTAGTGGATTGTACCAACTGGTAAACTGATCTAGTGAGGATACATCTAGGTGGGGACTCCCACTTGTGATGACACCATGTCAAAATGACGAATGATGATTTTAGTCACATGACAATTTTGAAACTGCTTGTAATGTGTGAGTCACACTCACACTGGGGTGGTAAAATAAGACTGCTTTAAATGTGCTGTAAAAATAAACAGTAAAACAATAGCATCATAAAATAGAATGTGTGAAAATGTAATAGAAAGCGATTTACATTAAAACCAAGTAAAACAAAAAAATATAAAAAATGCTACCTATTTGCATATGGTGGATGGTTTAGGATTACAAATTGTGCAAGAGAGCTGTCCTTGTCAATATATGTCTGAAACAAATTGTGTAATAACTAATTACACAAGCTCTGCAAATAGTGCTTTGCAGAGCCTTGCTGGGCGCATGGAGAACACAAACTCAGGGCCATTATAAACCAACGCTACACAAAGCAGTTAAAGTGAAGGATCTCCCCTCGCAGTGTTGCAGATATGTGTTCCAATCGTATCTGAGAACACTACAGTCCAAAATGCTCATTATAGTTATTATAGATTCTAGTTTCCTCAAATGTCAAACGTAGTCAGAACGCAACAGGCCTTTGAAACGGGAGAGGGTCCACCAACGTATGTATGAATAAACCTACTTCATAAATGAAATGTCCATTTTTAATGCGTTTACAGAACCCCGCCGAATATCACCGACACACGTTAAGCCGTGAACGTCACTTCAGTCCATCCAATAAGCAATGATTGGATGTCTGACATCTAATGAAACACTAAAATGAAACACCAGTGACAGACTACACACTGGGCTGCAAGAGTCAGTGAAACTGTCCCGTGTTAAAACCTGCATGCATATGCAAAGATGCATGCACATAAATATTCACAGAATCCACATTGACAAAAATGCAACACAAAAACAGATTCAGACTATGCATCTCAGCAACTGCCTGGAACACTCTGCCTGGAAATTAATGCATTTTTAAGGACAGGTGCGCTAGCAGTCATTAAGATTAACAACATGCATAATTCTCATTGTCATGTCTGAAGGGCCAAGTGTGAAATGTAAAAAGCATTTTGTGTCAAGTTCACCACAATACAGCTAACACAGACAGACATCAGCAGTGTCCAGTCGTTGTGCCAACTGTGCTGACATAATCACTTATGAACTTAAAGGTGATATTGTGCCATTGGTGTCGTGCTACACCGTTAGCTCTATACCAGGAACTATGTATATTAGGGCCCCCCCCAGAAAAGATTTACTTGAAATGTATGATTGAACTGCCAAAAAAAAAGCAACTTGCATAATTAAATGAGAGCAGGTCTTATAATGTCCAATGTGCCATGAGCTGCTATGCACTCTTCTGCCACAGGGGGGAAGCAATCGTCTGCATGCCCAAAGAAAGCCAGTATTTCTGGTCTGAAGGAGAAACCACCTAATTTTAAACATTTTGAAAGACTTGGATATCTAGGTTTTTGGATATGTGCAAATATTATACATATATATATATATATATATATATATAAATCCTCGCCATAGGACTATGTCATGGGAGCATGTTATGTTGATCGGTATATGCGCGGCTGCATGTAAACAGGAATATTAATGGAATACTTTCACTAGCCATGTAAACAGCTTAGTAGGAATACTGTCTTTTTCGGAATAAAGGCAAAAACCAGGATATTGTGTGCATGTAAACGTAGTCATCGTGTTGTGATGGCTGATTTAACTTGTGTACCTTGATTGGCCAATGCGTCACAGGTGTGCAGCCTTACCCAGCCCAGAGTCTAATCAGCCAGACTCGGGCCAGGGGAGGCTGCTTAAACCAGCCACCAAACACACACACCCCCAGACACAGTAATGGTTTAGATCAGAGGTCACCAATAGGAGAAAGTGGGGGAATGGGATATAAAAGAAAAAGCAAGAAAAGGAAGTGTTAAAGCAGTTCTGTTGTCAAGATGTGTTGAAACTGTTCATTATAAAATTGGTTGAGATTGTTAAGATGTGACATGGAGGAAAAAGGGAAACTCAAGCTACTTTAATTTAATCTTTTTTAATGCAGCCCTTATTTTACTTGAAATGAGAAAATAACATCTATTTATTATTAGAGCATGTATTATTTATAATCCCTCCAGTTCAATGTGAAAACTGACAATAAATATTGTTTAAATATTATTACACTGTTGGTGATTTATTCCAAATTCAACTTAACCAGCATGGCTACCACAGCATTCTGCAGCGACATGCCATCCCATCTGGTTTGCGCTTAGTGGGACCATCATTTGTTTTTCAACAGGACAATGACCCAAACACACCTCCAGACTATGCAAGGGATATTTGACCAAGTGAGGATGGAGTGATGAGTGACCAAGTGAGCGATGGAGTGCTGTGTCACATGACCATTGACTGAGAAAGTGTGTCCAAACTTTTGACTGGTAGCGGAATTTTTAGTGGCAGGCCTAATATACAAGACATCTCTCAGGTTGTCATCACTTACAGGCTGAGGACTGCTTGCATGGAGATGAACAGGGCGGGGACATTGAAGGTCTCGAAGAACACCTCGGCCGCCTTCTCTCGGTTTTTACTGGGATTCAGTGGAGCCTCCGTCAGTAGTACAGGGTGCTGCAGACGATGAGAGAGAACACACACATACAGACTGGATGAAGACCTCTTCAGAATGACTAAGTACAAGAAGAGGACTCGGTGAGGAGACGAGATGAATTTGGACTAGTCAAAGAATGGAGAGATGTTTAGAAGAAGACTATAAAGACATGAGAAGAAGAACATGGATAAGAAAAAGGTTGAGATGAAAAGATGTGTTTTTAAACCATGGACTAGATGAAACACCTTAAAAGGGAAGCGTCATATAGGAAAGTACTGCAAATATTTTACGCAATTCTTCGGCCCAATGATGAAGGTGAATCCTGGCCCGATGCTATGTTAGAAAACAGCCATGCATGACGGTTCCCCTTTAAGGATTATGGCGTAGACAGCACTAGATGAGGGGGCGGGGCCCTATATTACTGGACTTTTATTAAATAGATTTCAAACAAAATATTATTTGAGTATGGTTTGGTCCAAGGTTTTTAGGATTGGAGAATGTAAAAGTGTGGTAGATATGTCCCCTGGGAGCCACGGATGAGGGCCTTAAGAGGCTCAAGGGTTCCGGACCCTGGACAAGAGTTCCGGACCTAACGGGACAACGATGGACGATGATGGACAGTAGAGAGACACAGGCTGCTTAACGAGTCTTTATCAATACCACTATGGATGCTTTCCTATTATTGGTGGAAAGATGAGGCGCCGGTAAATTTGAAACATTTGGAACCGGGTCTCAATCCCCCATCCCCAGGAAAGGACATGAGGAAAGACCATAAGGAGCAGACCCAACCCACCTCCTCAGAGAAGGTCTGCAGCTGCTCCTTGGAGTAGACGTACTGCCAGATGCGCTCCATGTCGTTCCAGTCGTTCACGATGCCGTGCTCCATGGGATAGCGCACCGACAGCAGCCCTCTGTGTTCCTAGTGGAGCACAAAACACACACACACACAATTACAACAAATGAAAATAGGTTGTGAAGAGCACATGCTTCAGTTGCCATGGTAATATTTTGTACTCTGCTATGCTTTTTGTTGTTGTTTTATTGCGGTCAATTAGCAGGCATTTATTCCCTGTTAGTGTCCCTGTTGTGTGAACATTTCAGATGAATTAGAAAATGAAAAGATTTTTGTTCAGTTTGTCAATTTGAATATTTTTGTAATATTTGCTTCTATAACTTGTAAACATCCATAACATGCACACAATTATTACCAATAACAAATATAAATACATTGTGGGGAATTTACCAAAATAACATTTTCCAGGCTGAGTTTGACAACTAATGTCTCATAATAGGTAAAGCCACATAATTCCACATTGACATTATATTTTAAAATAATGTGTTTAAATTGTAGATAACGAACCAAATAGCGATTGATCACAGTAAAACAAAAACGTAAAAGTCACAAGTAAAAAAAAACCTTTCTAGTTTTTTGTGTATATTCATCTGTAATAACTTGTGCTGTTCCACAGAAACAAAATGCCCTTTTGTCCATGTTTTTCACCACTGAATGGCGATATGAGGGAGCAACAGTAGCCTCTCAATTCATCTGCATGAAAAATTAAAGTGATAAAAAGTGATTTTTAAAAGTGCTTTAATAGAGGAGGAAGAATACTTCTGCTTTGGGCCCAATGAACAGATCTCCCTCCAGGGCTCCTGCCATCACGCGCACATGCTTGGGTCGCCCCACACTGGAACACACACACACACACACACACACACACACACACACACACACACAGATGTCATCATTTCATTATTATTGCCATGCATAATTAGTCAATGTAGTGTGGCTCCCAGGAAGAGTTGCTTGGGAAGTCACTCACTAGTTTGGGAAGCAGTATTTTGGAATCTGGTCACCAGCAAACCCAGCCTTAATAACCCCAGAACCCTAGAAGGAAGGAAGGAAACGGAAAAAACAAGAAAGCAGTGTGAACCTGCCTGTAACAGTGTGAACTAACGAGTGAATGAGATGAAGGACTGAGAGGGTGGTCATGAGACGCAGCCTAGGGCCACTAGCAGTCATCATCAGCCAGAACCATGGTCCCTCTTTTTTTGTCAAATCACATGTGTTTACAATCGCAAGTCTTCAATTGTACATCATCATCTTGTGTCTAACATAATCAGAACCATGTAGCAGTAAACCCAGGACGCCAAAGATTACAAAAGATAACTTGGAATGCGCCGGCGTTTTACAATTGTATGGTTTATACATTAATGTCCCACGTCACCGTGTGACAGAACAGGGACGTGCACGCTGGAACAACCTCGCATACATAAGATCCTTGAGTGACGGTGAAGACAAAGCTGTCATCTCTGCATCTCATGTCTATCTCTGCATCTCATGTCTATCTCTGCATCTCATGTCTATCTCTGCATAATATTAGCTCGCTAGCAAGCACCAGACTCCCTGCATCTTGCTAGCGCTAGCAGCCGTGGGTTAGCTCACGTTGGTGCTTTGTCAATCCTCGTAGTTCATCGAGATGCAACACCTGCACTACACGTCAAGGGGCCGAAGGGGCGACGTTGTGCGCTAGCAACAGAAATGAAGCATAATAGTGAAACCGGTGCACAAATAGCGCTAGCATAGAAAACACAAGAAGCAGCGAGCGTTAGCGGCCTCGGTTAGGGTGTGGATGAATGACATCATCAATACTCACATTATCAATCACAACGGGCTGGTTCGCTAAAATGTCATAAGACTCCATGACGGAATAGTTATTTACGATGTTTTTCTACAAAAATGCGTTTTGTTTCCTTCCCAGTTTGGCGTTATAATCATTAAAAAAAGCGTCCCAGTGCTGCGGACTCGGGTGTCTGCTCGCCGCTCCTTCGCCGTGTGGGCCAGCCTACCACAACAACCCAGAGCAGCGTGATTTGACTGACACGCGGAACAGCCAATCACAGCGCTCTACGCTGACGTCCATGTGCTCACTGTCAAATCCCACATCCCCAAGAAAAGCGTCGACTTGACTGTCTGTCTGTCTGTGTCCATGTCCATGTGGATGTTGAACGGTATACATTGCTTTTAGTTTCTCAAAACACGATTATATTATAGAATTACATCAAAAAGATCAACTAAGAGTTGTAAATAATTAATACAAGGTGTTGTATTCAGACTAATGGGGACGTTTGACAGATAGCTAGGCAATTCGATTCGATCAATAATTATTAAATAAAATAAATATGAAATAATTATTTAGTGGCCACAAATTATCAATAAAAGTTGATATTATTAATATAGGGTCAGGGGAGGAGAAGATGCGGGTTGTGTGGTGTTCTTGTAAACTTTCTATGAACACATTTAACACATGTCCGTATGATCTGTCAAGTTAATTATTATTTTTACTCGACATGTCTGTTTTGAGACGCATTTCAATGCACCCAAACACTGAAGGGGCGGGTGGCGTTTGGCGTGTGGCGTGGGGACCGTCGGTGCGGACGTACGTAACGTAACGTAACGTAACGTAGCTTACGTACGCCGTTACGCTGCGTTACGTGAACGTAGCTTACGTAAAGTCTATAATTAGAGGAACCAGAAACTCCAGGCCCGTCGACCAATCAGAGTCGTGGAATTACGTCATAGACGAGCGTGTAGTCGGGGATAATACGCCGTCGCGTACATCGTCAATGTTTACAACAACTGTGATATTTTTTCGCCAGCCACGTACGCGAAGCCTCGTCTATGGTTGTGTTCGGTTGTATCCGCGGTGAGTCGCTGTGTTGTACCTTACATGTGTCGACGAGCGGCAGGCTTGTAACGGAGTCGTAGAAGTTGCTCGCTGCGTTAGCTCACTGTTTACAGGACATGCTAGCTTGCTGCTGTACGACGTGACTTGCGGTGTATTGTGACTTGATGACTTGATAGAATAGAATAGAACTTTATTTATCCCGAAGGAAATTCTTGTGCCAGGTTACATAGCGATACAGTACAATAAAACAATACAACAATGTGGAAAGCAACAGAATGATACAAAATAAACGATGACAAGAATGACAGTGACAGTGATGACATCGTGAAGTCAACGCCGTATAAACAAAGTCAGAAAGCTGTCCGCGGGTGGGTGACTCGGGCGTGTTTTTTGTGAAACTGAAACTGATGGTGTTGGGTTGCCAGGTTGTGATGAGACCCGTGGTCGGTGAACGCTTCTGTCTGCTCCGCTGTTGAAATCATGGCCTGTGCAGCGGTGGAGGAAGAGGTACCCGAAAAGTAAGTTCTCCTCGCTAATGCTGTTCGTTCAGTTCCAAAGAAAATCATTATTTGTGTATGTATATGTATATATACAGTATATATGTGGTATCTGTCTGTCTGTCTGCCTATCTATCTATAATATAGATAGATACATGTGTGTATATATATAGATTCTATATATATACACATGTAGATATATATAATTTGTTTTAAGAGCTGTTTTGTGCGCTTGTTAATGTTGTCCGTGTCTGTGCGTTGCTCTGTGTAGGCACTGTTGGGTGTGTTTTGCCACTGAGCGAGAAGATCGCCTTGCAGAGTGGGTTAACCCGTGCAGGTGTAAAGGATGCACGAAATGGATCCATCAGTCTTGCTTGCAACGGTGGCTGGATGAGAAGCAGAAGGGGAACAATGGAGGACCCGTGAGCTGCCCGCAATGTGGCACCGAATACCGCATTGTGTTTCCCAAGATGGGTGAGTGGAAGGCACACATTTGATTAAAGTCAAAGTTAATTAAGTATGCAGAGATACACAACCTTGCCAGTCTAATTGTAAACCAGAAATACATTATAAGGGAATTAAAGATCCACACGTTTCTATAGGTGCTGTCGATCTTTTTTTTTTACAATGTTTACTGCTCTGCCCCCCCCCTGCCCAGGACCCTTTGTATATTTCCTCCAGCATGTAGACAAGGCTATCTCCCGGGTCAGTCCATTTGCCGCAGTGGGGGTGGTGTTCGGGACCGTGTACTGGTCCGCTGTCACCTATGGGGCTGTGACAGTCATGCAGGTACACAGCTCCTGACACTGATGGACCATGACCAACAGAGTGAACATGTGTTGGTTGGTATTGGTTTGTAATGTTGGTTTTGTCTTCATGTGAAGGTTGTGGGCCATAAGAAGGGTTTGTATGTGATGGAGAGAGCGGACCCTCTGTTTTTGTTAATGGGCCTTCCCACCATCCCTGTGATGCTCGTGCTGGGGAAGATGATCCACTGGGAGGACTACATAGTGAGGCTGTGGCACAGATACTCTGGTCAACATGCAAATGGTAAACAAAACTCGTACCGCCTTGAGACACCACTTTGCTGCGCAGTTCCTTGTTTCTAGTGGCTAGCGTATGGTAAATGACTAAATAGTCGTAGCAAATGGTCTTATGAATCATGTTTACAACAGAGAGCGAGTGAAGTCAATGTGTGCATTTTTGTGGCCAGGGCGTCGGATCCATCGCTTTCTCCTCGAAGGGACCCTCGCCCGGGATCACGTGTCAGTCTCTCGGACCCTCTGTGGAGCTCTGATCTTCCCCTCCATCGCCAGCCTCGCGGGACGGCTGCTCTTCCAAAGAGTCCCCTCTAGTCTGCAGCGCACAGTTTTGGTGAGTGCATTTGTTTAGGTAGCGGTGGTGACCAGAGTTCATCCAGTCAGGGCTTAGTATCATTGTCACTCAACTCTGCTTACACCAAATTAAAAACCACTGATTCGCAATGAAAGTCCAATTAATGAGTTAATTAATGAATGAATGATATAATCAGCCGGCATTGAGTTTAATTATTATTATTTCCCAGCATGCAAGTGTGGACTTGTGTTGATTAGCATAGTTTGTGTACTTTATAATCACATTGGGCTCAGACTGAATAACAATGACGTTTCATTACATCATTGGAATGCACCTGGTTCTGTTCTGTTTCCCTAGGGAGGAATAGCGTTTGTGTTGATGAAGGGGGCGCTGAAGGTGTACTTCAAGCAGCAGCAGTACCTGGTTCAGACCAACCGGCAAATCCTCAACTACCCGGAGAGTAACGGAGAGCCGGAGAAGGGATGGAGGGGGCGAGGAGGACACGGAGGACAGTGGGAATGAATGAATATGGGAATGGCTCCACGGTCAAGAGTTTATCGGACAGAAGTGTGGCCACTGAAAAAAAAGGAGGCAAAGTATAGAACTTGCAGTGACGGGTCAAAGTGTAACCCAATATTAAATGTGCACCGTGTCTTATTTGAATGAAAAGATTCATGATGATGATGATGATCAAGGTGATGCTTCACATTTTCCTTTGGGAATAGCCAAAACAATCTCTGCCCATGTTCAACAGTAACTTCAGGAGAACATTTTTGGCATAGGTGTTTTTTACTTGGTGCTGTGTCATTGATTAGGACGTAGCAGCATGTCACCCGTCAGTAATGCATAGTTGTACTTTAGGAGAAGGGATCTAAGGTGGTGGTTAGGTAGAGTGGGTGTCCGGGTAGAAGAAAACATTGTGAAACGGCCTCTATTTCATCATCAAGTACCAGTTGGTGAGCTGATCTAGCTATCGTATGTCTTGGTGGACATGCCCACTTGTGATGTCACTATCGGGTCGATTTTGACGACACCTAGTGGTAAAGTAGGGGCCCTTTTTTGACATTGGGGAATGTTGGTTTTGTAGCGACACTGTTAGTCAATGGAGCTGAGCTCTTTTGGAATATGGCCCTCTTTAATTATTGATTGGTTTGACAATTACTACTTAATAATTGGTTAGTAATATGAGGATTGATGAATAGTATGATTTATAGTGCGCTTTTAATTGAAAAATTATAAATGAAAAAGTTTTATGGAATAAATACTATATACCATATACACAAGGATCAATGATTAAATATTTTGTTAATATAATTACCAAAATAAGTAATGATGCTGCAATTTTTATGTGAAAATCATGATCCTTTGTGATTGACTGTTTATAGTATTTTGTAGTTCACTGGAAAATATTTTAAAAGCAAACATGTATTTTCCACCAAGTAAATATATATTGAGTCTTCACTGTTGTGGTATTTTGAAAATGATATTGCACTATGAATTATGCCGTTTGTGAAGAATCTCTAAATATTTCTCAATCCGAAATGAGAGTAATTTATTCTCTGTAAATAATTACATTTATTCTAATATGCAGAGGTGCTTTTGGATTTATATTAATGGAATTCAGTCATCAGGTATTTCATGGTCAGGTTTTTCATTGCCATATTGCCAGCTGTGGAGTTTCACTTTCGTTTCCATGTTTTAGTGATTTATTTAAATAAAGCTCTAGCAAACATTTGGGATGACATTTTGTTGACGTTCGATATTCCCACTGCGTGTGTTATAATGGGCAGTGGTGTGAATTCCAATAACAAGCATGCCAAATAACAAAGAAACCAGAAGAGCGACTGTTACTGGTCAGCATTTGCTATACCAGAATTACCTTTTGAAGTGAAAATCATTCAGAAAATAGATCAATTTGTAGTGAACGTCACGATTACGTCACAGTAGTGGTGGCAAAGTAGTGTTAACTTTACACTCGAGATCAATAACATCGTCGGGACCCAAGGTGGAAAATCATATTGCTTTGAATGACGACTTAAAATAAAACAATTCTACGGGCTGTTGAATTATTATGTATGCAGCCTATATTATATGTTATGCACATAGTAACAATACATATTTAGTATTTTATGAACACCGCAGTATCAGCCTATGGGTCAGATTCATAGGTCGGTAAAAAGTGTATAAAAGTCATAATGTAGCTTTTGCCAACATTCAGACACTAGGTGTCGCAGTCCCCCTCCCCCTTCTTGATCCGTACAACAACGGGTTATTGTCCGGATACTAATGGCTCACTAGTCATTAGTTAGTATTTCTTTTAAAAAATAAAATAAAAAAGACGAAATGACAACAAGGTCTCTGTACTCTTCACTTTCAACTAGGGCGAGGCAATATATAGTCTTAGATTTTGGATATTGTAATAGTGTGATGTGGCATAAGTTGTATTTTCCTCGTTTTAAAGGCTGCAAGTGAATTATATGAACTTACCAGACTGTTCTAGCTGTTATTTACCTTTAACCACTCATTCAGTAGATTCACATTAATGATGATTATAGATGAAAAATGTAATTGTTTTTTTCTTTTGCTCTGGACTATTTATTGACTTACCAAATGTGCTGTATCATGATATACATTTACAGTATAAATAGAACTAAGATATGAAATTACCTATATATCAGGATGTGACAAAGTAGTGATCAGGACTGAGGATGTAGCAGTGCTTATAACACATTGCTCACAAGACTTGGAGCCATTAAGCAGGGAGATGAAGCATGCTCGATAAATAAAGGACTTATATGGAGTAATCAATACACTAGAGAATGCTCATTCCAACGCAGCTTCCATTGTTGTGGGCGACTTGGGTCCCTTGGAGAGCAGCAGGAGAGGGAGCTGCTATATCCTGGCCATATCTGACTATGCCACAAGCTATCCAGAGGCCTTCTCCTGACAAATATGAAGGCCAGGCAGGTAGAAAATGCACTTCTACAGCTTGTGTCTAAGGTAGGGATCCCAAGTGAGGTTCTGTCACCAGGGCAGAAATTCCACATCCAAACTACTCAGGCAGGTTAACAAGTACTGGGGAATATGAGCACTAAAAGCATCACCTTATCACCCACAGACGGACGGGTTGGTTGAAAGGTTCAACCAGGTTTAAAAGGAAATTTGTATCGGACACCAGAGGTGACTTGGATGAATGGCTACCCTACCTATTGCTTGCGAATGGAGGGGGGCCTCAGGCATCCACAGGCTTCTCTTCTTTCAAGTTGCTCAATGAATGACAGGTGAAAGGCCCGTTTGAGAAATTTTTAATCGATGGTCTTCTTCACCATGTGTGAGCAGCTGGGAATCAGCAAACACCCCACCACCCCCAGAGGTTGATGGGTTAGTGGAGAGATTTAACCGCCCCCTAGCTGAACAGTGGTCCATCCTAACATCCAGCCATCAGCTCGCTGGGACATTCACTGGGCACTTTCCTTTGGTCCTCAAGCCCAACCAGAGCCAAGGGATATATCGCCCACAAGGTGACCCAGGAGGTGGAGGAGAACTCCACCGAGGTTCAGATACTTTGTCCTCGGGGTCGAGGACTCGATGATGAACTCAACTTTTATCTGCATACAATGTAAATGACTTTGTTGATGATGTTGAAATGTAACCAATGTAGAAAGGAAAGTGTCATACCAGGTATGTTGACACCTTTTGGATGATGAGAGAACTGCAGAGTTAGACTTCATGGCTAAAACCACTCCTTTGCAGCTGCGATTTCAAATGACGCTTTTTGTGACCTGAGAGCAGGCGCGGATCTATGGGTGGGCCTGGTGGGCCTGGGTGGGCCACAGATTGACAGGCTTGCCCACCCCATTCAGATTCATAATTACCTTAAATTTGAATTGTTTTGTCTTGGGGAATCGTTAGAATTATGTATTACTAATCTCTAAAAAGTGTGGAGATGCCATTGAAACCAACTGGAGACAACGCTGGATGTGATTGTTTGTCTCCATCGGCCCGTTGCTATGTTCGTTAGGGACTTTAAGCATCGACGGCTGCGGTGTAAGACTCTTCCTACGCCTCGATGCTGAACGCTGCGATCCTCATCTACCAATGGCCCGGCCCGCGCTTTCAGCACCCGTCGCGCGTCCACTACTACTACTGAATGGTGCGCATCTGGGGGGGGGGGGGGGGGGGGGGGGGTGCTAGACGCTGTGATCCTCATCTACCAATGGCCTGGCCGGGGGGGGTTCTGAACGCTGCGATCCTCATCTACCAATGGCCTGGCCGGGGGGGGGGGGGGTTCTGAACGCTGCGATCCTCATCTACCAATGGCCCGGCCCGCGCTTTCAGCACCCGTCGCGCGTCCGCTACTGCTACTGAATGGTGCGCATCTGGGGGAATTTAGAAGTGGGTATACGCCGTATACCCGCGTATACCCTGGACTACACCACTGCTCTAGGATTCGCGTGGCCAGACTGAAGAAAAAAAAAAAAAAAAAAAAAAAATAATGCGTCTCTGGTATTGTTCAGGGGGCCGGGCCAAATTGACTCGCTCCCCTCTGCCGCCGTAGCCTGTTGATCTACGGGGAGAATACACCTTTCACCGTAGTCACTGACGCCGACGCCAATTGGCGTTGTGATTTTATAAAATTATAATTATTACAGCAGTCAGTGTAAATGCCACGATCAACTCTTTCCTTGACGTTTCCTAATTATCTATGCTGCAACTGCCTGCAACTGCAGAGATTATTTCATTTCTTTTCAAATAAGCAACAGAATTCAATTTTTCTGCGTACCAAAATTAAACTACTTTTAGAAGTGGAGCGCCGCTTCTGTTTCCTGCTTAATTGTTGAAACAAATTTCTGTTACATTTGTTGCTAAAATTAAGTGCTGCCTGACTGAATACAGATTTGGATACAAACTCTCATGTTTCATCGTCATGTGTTTCATAGTGTGTGTCTTTAGAGATGTGAAACACATCGTAGTGCACGCTTTCTTCACGGGCTGACGCAGCGCGACATTTCCGTATCGTGTTAAAGTAGTTCACACACACACACACACACACACACACACACCACACACATTGTATTGTAAATGTCTAAGCCTGTTGAAGAAAACGTGCGTTGATGAGCTTCACTCAGGCCCACCCAGATTTTTCCAGGCCTATCCATCAGCCACTTTCTGTATCCACCACTGCCTGAGAGGCATTTATGGTTTTATGTTTTTGACAAAAAGCAATACACTGTCAGAATGCTGGAACATAACCAATATATTACAAAGGAAGATGCAAGAATAGACTTTAAAATACTGTTTTGTACTTGTGTGTCTCTGTAATTTATCTATTAGTCTTTTGTATGTGGATGTTTTGTGGTGTGTGTGCGTGTGTGTGTGTGCATGTGTGTGTGTGTGCGTGTGGTTTTGGGCAGAACGAGGGACATTCTTTTCTTGCCAAATAAAACTGCTTAAATTTAAACCCCACATTCCCTGGCTTGTGGTGGGACGGTCTAAAACTCCTCATTTCTTGTGTGAGTGTGTGACAGAGAGATCAAGAATGCGTCCAAGAATAAGTTGGTGTATCTTAGGTAAAATCATTGAGGACTAGAGACTATCTCTTACACACAGGTTACAAGACACACACACACCACACACATCATATTGGTCTCTATCTTTTCACTGTGGTAAATGTGGCACAGATAGCTACCCTTGTTTTTGGAAGATTCACTTAATTTCTTCTGAATTTCTCCCCATGTTACACTGAACAAAAATATAAATGCAACACTTTGTTTTAGTTCCAATTTTTCCATGAGTTGAAAGCAAAGATCTAAGACTTTTTCTATGTACACAAAAGGCCTATTTCTCTCAATTTTGTTCACAAACTTGTTTAAATCTGTGTTAGTGAGCACTTCTCCTTTGCCGAGATAATCCATCCACCTGACAGGTGTGGCATATCAAGATGCTGATTAGACAGCATGATTATTGCACAGGTGTGCCCTTAGGCTGGTCACAATAAAAGGCCCCCTAAAATGTGCAGTTTTATCTTGAAAATAGACATTTATAGGCACTGGACAGTATGGGATTTCCACAGATTATGCGGGGGGGGGGGGCGGGGTCAGAAAACCAGTCAGTATCTGGTGTGTACCACCATTTTGCCTCACGCCAGTGGCAACAACATCTTCCTTTGGGAGTTGATCGAGGGTTGTGATTGTGGGTGGAATGTTGGGTCCACTCCTCTTCAATGGCTGGTGCGAAGGTTGCATGGATATTTGGCGAGGAACTGGAACACGCTGTCGTATACGCCGATCAGAGCATCCCAAACATGCTCAATGGGGTGACATGTCCGGGTGAGTATGGAGGGCCATGCAAGAACTGGGATGTTTTCAGCTTCCAGGAATTGTGTACAGATCCTTGCAACATGGGGCCGTGCATTATCATGCTGCAACATGAGGTGATGGTGGCATGAATGGCACAACAATGGGCCTCAGGATCTCGTCACGTATCTCTGTGCATTCACATGCCTCAATAAAATTAACCTGTGTTCGTTGTCCGTAGCATATGCCTGCCCATACCATAACCCCACCGCCACCATGGGCCACTCTATTCACACGCTGTCTGCCCGGTACAGTGAAAACCGGGATTCATCCGTGAAGAGAACACTTCTCCAAAGTGCCAGACGCCATCAAAGGTGAGCATTTGCCCACTCAAGTCGGTTACGACGACGAACTGCAGTCAAGTCAAGACCCCGGTGAGGACGACGAGCATGCAGATGAGCTTCCCTGAGACGGTTTCTGACAGTTTGTGCAGAAATTCTTTGGTTATGCAAACCAATTGTTGCATCAGCTGTCCGGGTGGCTGGTCTCAGACGATCTTGCAGGTGAAGATGCCGGATGTGGAGGTCCTGGGCTGGCGTGGTGACACGTGGTCTGCGGTTGTGAGGCCGGTTGGATGTACTGCCAAATTCTCGGAAACGAATTTGGAGACGGCTTATGGTAGAGAAATGAACATTCAATTCACGGGCAACAGCTCTGGTGGACATTCCTGCAGTCAGCATGCCAATTGCACGCTCCCTCAAAACTGACATCTGTGGCATTGTGCTGTGTGATAAAACTGCACATTTTAGAAGAGTGGCCTTTTATTGTGACCAGCCTAAGGCACACCTGTGCAATAATCATGCTGTCTAATCAGCATCTTGATATGCACTCGGGGTGGCTGGGACCATGCAGTAGGGACCGGCAGGAGCTGCTGTGGTCCAGCCGGGACCGGGACTCGGGGTGGCTGGGACCATGCAGTAGGGACCGGCAGGAGCTGCTGTGGTCCAGCCGGGACCGGGACTCGGGGTGGCTGGGACCATGCAGTAGGGACCGGCAGGAGCTGCTGTGGTCCAGCCGGGACCGGGACTCGGGGTGGCTGGGACCATGCAGTAGGGACCGGCAGGAGCTGCTGTGGTCCAGCCGGGACCGGGACTCGGGGTGGCTGGGACCATGCAGTAGGGACCGGCAGGAGCTGCTGTGGTCCAGCCGGGACCGGGACTCGGGGTGGCTGGGACCATGCAGTAGGGACCGGCAGGAGCCTGCTGTGGTCAGCCGGCGGACCGGACTCGGGTGGCGGTGCTGGGACCATTGCAGTATGGGACAACGGCAGAAGAGCTGCTGTGGTCAGCCAAGGAGACCGGGACTCGGGGTGGCTGGGAACCATGCAGTAGGGACCGGCCGAAGCTGCTTGTGGGTCCAGCCGGGACCGGGACTCGGGGTGGCTGGGACCAGGAAGCAGGGACCGGCAGGAGCTGCTGCTGTTCAGCCGGACCGGGACTCGGGGTGGCTGGGACCATGCACGTAGGGACCGGCAGAAGCTGCTGTGGTCCAGCCGGGACCGGGACTCGGGGTGGCTGGGAGCCCAGTGCAGTCAGTGGACCTTGCAGGAAGCTGCTGTGGTCCCAGCCGGGACCGGGACTCGGGGTGGCTGGGACCAAGCCAGTAGGGACCGGCAGGAGCCCGAGCCGGCGAGTTTGGCCAGCTGGCCCGGTGAGTCCGGTCGAGGTGCTCGCTGCAACTCGCCCTGGTTGACGCTGTGCCTTCCCATAGCCACGGCGGATCCCGAGTCTGAGGTCTGCTTGGTCCATTATTGGTCGGTCATTCTGTCACTGGGAGTTGGCAGTAGGACCCAAACAGCGGACTCAGGACTCGGGGGTTTTGTGGTGGGAAATAAATGTTATTAATATTTACCGTGGTGACGGGTAGCATGAAACAGACAGGCAGGTGATTGAACAGAAGGCAGGTAGAGGAAACAGACAGGCAGGAGAGGAAACAGGCAGGTAGAAATCCCAAGTTGTATTAAGTAAATTACAACAGATGGACGTAACGATGACAAAACATCAGATCAATGATCCGACACTCGTGGGTGGAGAGCCGGGGCTTTTATGCCGTGATTAATTGTTGATTGCGGACAGCCGCGAACATAGCGCAGGTGCCGCTAATCGTCCAGGGGCGGCACTGGCGCCCGGAGCCCCCGCTACCGCTCCAGGGGCGGCATTCGGCGCCCGGGAAGCCCGGGGCCACGATGGAGATCGTGACCAACAAGTTTTTGAGGGAGCGTGCAATTGGCATGCTGACTGCAGTGAATCGTCCACCAGAGCTGTTGCCCGTGAAATGAATTGTTCATATATCCTCTACCATAAGCCGTCTCCAAATTGTTTCCGAGAATTTGGCAGTACATCCAACCGGCCTCACAACCGCAGACCACGTGTCACCACGCCAGCCCAGGACCTCCACATCCGGCATCTTCACCTGCAAGATCGTCTGAGACCAGCCACCCGGACAGCTGATGCAACAATTGGTTTGCATAACCAAAGAATTTCTGCACAAACTGTCAGAAACCGTCTCAGGGAAGCTCATCTGCATGCTCGTCATCCTCACCGGGGTCTTGAACCTGAACTGCCAGTTCGTCGTCGTAACCGACTTGTGTGGGCAAAAAGACTCACCTCCGAATGGCGTCTGGAACTTCGGAGAAGTGTTCTCTTCACGGTAATGAATCCCCGTTTTCACTGTACCCGGGCAGGACAGCGTTGTGAATAGAGTGGCCCATGGTGGCGGTGGGGTTATGGTATGGTGCCAAGGCTATATGCTACGGGACAACGAACACAGGTTAATTTTTATTGACGGCATCGTGAATGCACAGAGATACCGTGACGAGAATCCTGAGGCCCATTGTTGTGGCCATTCATCCACCACCATCACCCTCATGTTGCAGCCATGATAATGCACGACCCCATGTTTGCAAGGATCTGTACACAAGTTCCTGGCAAGCTGAAAAATCCCAGTTCTTGCATGGCCTGCCTTACTCCCTGGACAGTGGTCAGCCATTGAGCATGTTTGGGATTGGCTCTGGGATCGGCGTATACGACAGCGTGTTCCAGTTCCTGAGACCCAGATATTGTCGTGGATTTTATCACTGCTCTGACATTCGTAAGAGGGTGATCAGGAAGACCAAAGTTTGAAAGTTAAAGACTTTATTTGTCACAGCCAATAGTAACAATAAGCCTGAGTCAGCTCTGCAGAGAAGACTGAATTCACTCCTCTATGACTCCGACCTATATTCACATCGTCACGTGATCAACGTCACATGGTCTTCGTGAGATCGTGACATGGTCAACGTCACATGGTCTGCGTGACATCGTCATCGTGATGATGCCGTCGTGATACTCCAAACCCCATTTAAAGTAACAGTAACATAGGTTCTCTTTTCTATTACTGTTTCAAGAAATTATATGGCAGGATGTATCCCCCTCCTTGCCTAGTCATAGATGACGGTGACGACTGGTCATGCAGATAAGCAACTGGGGAAGAGGTTATCTTTCTCTACCCTTAATTCACCCATACATTATAATGACAAGCCATTCTTATGAATATACCGGACAATATCTCCAATATTCCCCCCTTTGGGGCTTACTTAGCCCCAACTTTTGCAATTACATTTAGACCCTTTGTGTCAGTCTCTGTAATACAATCATCTCATTCCATAGTGATATAGTGATTTAGGCTTCAAATCCTCCGACCACCAATGTGGCTCTAATCAGAGACCTAGGCCCTTATCACGAGGTACATCGAGATAAACATCTTCCTCTCTGTTCTAATGCCCAATTACAGGAAGGAAGTAAAGATCACTATGTACCTCCACAGTCCTCTGGAGTAAACCTATCTTTGTAGGGAAACCTCCTTTTAGCGGGACTGCCTCTTGTTACATCACATGGGGACTGAACTCATCATTCAATAATCAATAGTTATAATGAGATAAACAAATCAATATGGTAAAAATCTAAAGAATATATCACAATTGTAAGCGGCTGCATGTAACTTAATCAGAGACTTGCATCTTTTTCCCTCTGTAACATTATGTCCGAATCATCACTCTTCCACAAGACGTGAACATTTCAGACATCATATAAGTATTAAAGAATACATAACACAAAAACACAAAAACACAAAATAATAAGATATACTAAGGAACAACAAAAACTATTTCATCCATGCAAAACAAAATACTTATATAAATGAAAATATAAGAATGATCTAAGTCTTTCTGTAACACTTAACTATTTCATAATTTCACTATTTCTCAACAGTAACAGTATACAATCTTCATCCCAATTATAATTTCACATCATGTGACAGTTTTTCTGGAACTCTTTTTACATGTCTCCTTCATGTCATATTATCATTGTCCAATGAGAACATTGTTCATTCCTTCATTCAATGATCTTCATGTATTGGTGTGCTGTATGCATATGTGGGGTTTTGGGCAGTATTGTAGTTTTCTTTATCTTCAGATCACTGACGTGACTCACATGGAGAGGTTATTTGGTGCTTCCTCCTTCCTCTGGCTCCATCCTTGAACCAATGGCATCTGCCAGAGCCCATAGAGTATCAGGAGCATACTCATCTGTTTCAGCATCCTCACTTTGGTGCTGTAGCTCCCGACTGGACTGGGTCTGATCTTCCTGGGGCGGTTGGTTAGGTCTGGATGCGTCTGCATCCCGATCTTTTCCAAGCTCCTCCCTCGTCTTTGGCTGGGTGGTTTTGGTGCAGTGGTTGAGATGGTACCAGGTGGTGTTCCCTTCCACCTGGATAGCTGTTGGCGTTGCTCTGACCACTTTGTATGGCCCTTCTCTCCTTGGCTCATTCCAGTGTCTCCTGAACACCCTCAGGTAGACTTGATCACCAGGCTCCACCCCCCTTGGTGGATCGTCTTCTGGCTCTGGAACTCTGCTTTTTTCCTGTTTGAATATAAGCTTATGTACAGCAGTAAGTTGTTTAATATATTCCCTTATCTCCATTTGTAATTGCTCCAACGGAGGTCCCTTATGGGGTCCTCTAATGGTAGGTATAGGCATAGGTGCAGTCATGGGTCGACCCGTAAACATTTCATGCGGAGTTAGATGCGTCATTCTGTTAGCCTGCATGCGATAACTCATTAGTGTTAGTGGCAATGCATCTATCCAATTCAATTTAGCATTTGCACATACCTTGTTTCTTTTTGTCTTGAGTGTCCCATTCACTCTTTCCACCATTCTCTGAGACCGAGGATGATACACACAACCTAACCTTTGTTTGATATGCAACTGCTGAATCACCTGTTTTACTGTTTTCTGAATAAACGCTGAACCATTGTCTGAACGTATTCCTGTCGGAATTCAAAACCTTGGCATGACTTCTCTCGTCAAGAATTTGATGACAGTCGCCGCACTTTGATCTTTTGATGGGACTGCCTCTACCCATCCACTGAATCTATCAATGACTACTAACATGTATCTTTTTCTATTTACCTTCTTAATCATGTCCACATAGTCCATGACCAAATGTCTAAATGGTCCCTCAGGTGTAGGAATGTGTCCTAATGGAGTAGTGATTGTTTTTCTTACATTATTTTTTGCACATATTTCACATTCATTAAACTGATTATCAACCATTGTTTGCAAGTATGGTGACCAAAAACCTTGTTTTCGAATTTTCCTCAATATTTCCCCCCTTGCGCAATGGTCAAAACCATGCGCATTAGTTATAAACAAATTTACAATGACAACTTTGAATAACAGAAAAAAAATATTTTGTCTGGATTCTGTCTCACTACTACAAAACCTGCCTGGTTTCCCAAATGATCCTTGAAACACGATCCATCCACAAACAACTCTTCCTCCGCCCCAACTATAGGCGCTGATAATAAATCCAACCATAGTTTGGTATAAGTCAATGAATCAACTACACAATCATGTGGTGTTCCTTCAAAATCATGCGGAATTCTTTCTGCTGGATTTACTGTAAAACACCTTTGTAGTTAACATCTGGAAATGTTAGTAATGCCAAATATTCCATCAACCTTGAGTTTGTCAATACAAACTTTCCTTTTTCAATTAATTCAATGACTTTGTGATTCTTAAAAATAGTTACTGGGTGACCCATTGTAATGGTCGAGGCCTTGTCATAAGCATACTGTACCATAGCTACTCCCTGATATCAAGGCGGATAGCCTTGTGCTACTGCGTCTAACTTTAAGCTGTCGTAAGCTATGGGTTGTTTTCGCCTCCCACTACATGACTCTTATATTAACACCGCTGACTCGTATCACTGACTCCTATTTACTACATACAATAGGAAAGGTTTTGTATAATCTGGGTTTACTAACGCACTTGCTCCCTGCATTTCTTGTTTGAAGCCTTCACGTTACTGGAGCTGTCATAGGTATTACCTGCATTTGTCCCAAGAATCCTATAGTTTTTACACATGTTTTCTGCCATAGGGAAGTGAGAGGCATATTTTGCATTGACGTGCCTCTATCATTTATTAGAACCTGCAGAATTGGTTCCTCATCAGCCTGTTTCGTGATTGCTACATGCTGACCCTCCCCCTGTGGATTCTCTGGGCACCCCTAGTACCCTTGTCCCATCCAGGGTCCTGCTCTATTCTGACTATAATTTTCCTGTCTTTGCTGTCCCTGTCCTCTCTGTTTCTGTTGCTGACCTGGTGGGTAAAAAGAGTTTAGGACAATCCCTTCTATAATGATTTTCCTGACGACATTCCCAACATATTCTGGGCCTTCTGAACTGGTTGGGTGGCTCCTGTCTTTGGCCATATCCAGACTGACCCTGTGGTCCTCTGTATTGATTATTCTGCCTCTGCCTGTACCTATTATTTGCACCTTGCTCTCTGTTTTGAGCATATACATTAACAATGGGTGGGGCGGGTGACCCTTGGCTCTGAGGCTGTTGTACCAGGTGAGGGGGCACCTGTGGTGGAACCTGTGACAAGTTCATCTGAGGCGGGCCCTGCTGGACTATGGGCGTCATTGTGCCTGGCTCTGCAACAACCGCCTGTTTTTTTCTTGTCTTTGTCTTTTCTTGTTATCTCCTCCAACTGGAGCTGAGATAACTTTCTCTGCACCTCTCCGCTTTGTTCTTTCATTTTTTGTTCATCTTGACGGTATCTGTCCACTGCATGGACCAGATGATCACTGAACTCTTTGTGAGACTTTGAAGAAGTCAGTCCCACCACATCTTCTAGCTTGTTTTTGATTGAGCTAGGCATTGTCTCTATTATGGAGATTCTGAACAAGATCGAGACCAACGGATCTCGCTCTGGGTCTCTGTCTGTTTCCATTCTCCATCTCATGACCTGCTTCTGCAGGTAGGATGCAGGATTCTCTGTGTCACCGATTGTGGGGCCCCTCAGGCTCTTGTGATCCACATGGGTTGGGTACTTGCTTCTAAGTGCCGCCCATGTTTCTGATCGATAGGTGTCAAACGTTGTTCCATCAAGACCTTCTTCCAGCAGGTGCCTCAAACCCCCATTCTGCAGTATGCCCTCCATCTTTGCGAGACCTAGAACTCTTGCCAACAAAGCCTTCAGATCCCCCACCGCCATTAATTTCACCACTGTAAATTCCTCAAATAACCTAATCCACTTCAAGGCTCCAATATTTATATTAGGGAGTCTAGATATTATTCCCTCCAAGTCCTGCCATTGGCATGGGACATAGTTGGCTTGCTGTCCTTTAACCAGAATAGGAAATTCTCCTGGGTAACTTTTTGGTGCCTTTTTCTGCCTCTGAGATCTCCTATTTTCTTTCTCTGGTTCTCCCATTAGGAAGCTTCTATTACCTTCGGGCAAGACTCCCTCCTGGCTACATACCTCTTCTTCACTACCACTGTCACTATCACTGTCCGACTCTTGCCTCGCTCCCTTAATTTCTTTGTAACAATCCATGTGTATGTGTGGTCCCAATTTCGGTCCTCTATCTCTATTTCCTTTATCATCCATTACTACCTCTCCTTTAACATCCATTACTACCTTCCTTTAACATCCATTACTACTTTCCTTTACCAGCCATTACTACTTTCCTTTACCAGCCATTACTACTTTCCTTTACCAGCCATTACTACTTTCCTTTACCATCTACTTCCATCTCCTCACACACCACCACATCAAATGTCCCCTCCTTCGGCCATTTAGTTCCTGCTTTCCCTGTTCTCTTCTCCCATTTTTCTGAGATCTTTATTATCTCATCTTTATTTAACGGATTCTTTTTACACAATATTTCTACCGCTGATAATGGCATGGTTACTCTTTATTAAAGAGCTTTCTAATTCTTAATTGTGTGCCTTCAAGTGAACCGCTACAGAAGTTATTTCTCTCTATTCTCCAGTTCTATAATGTGGAACTGAATCAATTACAGATCTTACCTATAGTATCCTAATCAAATAAGGACACCTCACTTTAAATCAACTAAATCAATTAATTAATGAAAATCAATCCAATAAATCAATCAATTCAATGAAATCAATCCAATAAATCAATCAATTAAATCAATCACTTATTTATTATTATCTAAAATATGCTTGTTACTTTCTCATAGATACACAGGTTTTCTCTATACTTTTTATAAAGTCCAAATAGTTTAAAAGTACACACTATGATTAAGTATACTAATATAATATTAACTTGAATGTCTTTTGTCTAACCCTATGATTTTATCTAAACACAAAGCATTAGCATTAGCTCTTTTGTATACACTAAAATTATTTGCAAACTGGACACTAGGGGCAATGTTTCCTTTATCTGTTTCTTTAACTGTTCTCATCAATGAAGAAGAAAACTGATGCTCTAACAACTTCCTGGACTACAACATGCAGTGCAGGTTTCCAACACTTGGGGTGCTCCTCTCTTTACTCGACTTTATTTTTACTTGGTATTGTGAATTATATATCATTCACTACTGATATCAATGCTTGAATTCTTCAATTAATCTACTCTTCTTTGTAGATAAACACCCATATAATAGAAAGAGAGCAATAATAACTACTCTTTTATGTTTATTTATATATATATATATATTTTTTTTTTTTACCTCTTCCACTGATACCAACAACAGGGGCTGGAATTTATCTTACAGTCCACCCCTCTCTCACCGGGACACGCCGTCCTATAGTCCTGGCTTGTCTCAGCGACTCTCCCACCAGTCTCTCTAACCCACCGAGCAGACACAACATGAATGAGTGAATGAACACGTCCGAAATGACCGTCCAGCTAAACCGGTCGGCAATACTAATGAGACGCTGCCCCCTAGTGGCCGGCGATAAACTCTTCACAATCTAGCGGTGCCCTGTACCGACAACACACACAACGACTAACATACAACATAAAACAACAACTAACATATAACATACAACAAGCACAGACTTTCAAACAAACAATAAGGACCTTTACAAGCTAGCTATTCAACAATTGGTGTATTTAATGCGCTTTCATTCATTTATCACTGGAATACAATCCAAATGAAAAATGTCATCTATCTGTCTATTCTTTTCAAATTCAAAGAATGTTTTTTCTTTGAACACTCACACATCTCATCAATGCACAAAACCGACCACAGTGTTTTTACTCTTAACACCCTCTCCCTTCTATATTGGTCAATTTAAATCATAACTGAAGTAAGCTTCTAAGCGCTGACTTCTTTTCAATTCCTTCACCTACTGTAGCCTTTCCTGTACGCCTCTCCGCAACTCGTCTACGTAGTATCACTGTGCACTGCCTACCATGGTCTTACAGTACGCCTCTCCGCAACTCGCCCACATAGGATCACTGTGCACTGCCTACTGTATCCTTACTGTACGCCTTTGCGCAACTCGTCTACGTAGTATCACTGTGCACTGCCTACCATGGTCTTACCGTACGCCTCTCCGCAACTCGCCCACATAGGATCACTGTGCACTGCCTACTGTATCCTTACTGTACGCCTTTGCGCAACTCGTCTACATAGGACTTTAATGTACGTCGCCTACCGTACTCCAGCGACCTGTCCGTTCAGTGCATAGTACCTTTGTCATTGTACTATCACAACGGTATCCACAGGGTTTTCAAAAGCAACAATTTAGTATTCATCCCAGGTTTCCCCTTTCCCCCTCTTACATGAGTTATACTATGGTTCTTTAAATTTGGAGAGACATACTTACAGCTTTGGCGTTAGGATGGGTCAGGCACAGGGCACACAATTTTCTATACTAACACGTAAGAACGTTGCTTACCCATTGTTGAGTTGAATGGCCATTCTTTTGTGTGTCCCGTGCCGGAACACCAGCCCACGACGAAGCAGCCGTCTGGTCCCTTTCCAATCCTGTTCGTGACGCCAAATATGTCATGGATTTTATCACTGCTCTGACATTCGTAAGAGGGTGATCAGGAAGACCAAAGTTTGAAAGTTAAAGACTTTATTTGTCACAGCCAATAGTAACAATAAGCCTGAGTCAGCTCTGCAGAGAAGACTGAATTCACTCCTCTATGACTCCGACCTATATTCACATCGTCACGTGATCAACGTCACATGGTCTTCGTGAGATCGTGACATGGTCAACGTCACATGGTCTGCGTGACATCGTCATCGTGATGATGCCGTCGTGATACTCCAAACCCCATTTAAAGTAACAGTAACATAGGTTCTCTTTTCTATTACTGTTTCAAGAAATTATATGGCAGGATGTATCCCCCTCCTTGCCTAGTCATAGATGACGGTGACGACTGGTCATGCAGATAAGCAACTGGGGAAGAGGTTATCTTTCTCTACCCTTAATTCACCCATACATTATAATGACAAGCCATTCTTATGAATATACCGGACAATATCTCCAATAATATCCAGCAACTTCGCACAGCCATTGAAGAGGAGTGGACCAACATTCCACAGGCCACAATCAACAACCTGATCAACTCCATGCAAAGGAGATGTGTTGCACTGCGTGAGGCAAATGGTGGTCACACCAGATACTGACTGGTTTTCTGACCCCCCCCCTGCATATCTGTGAAATCCATACTTCAGTGCCTATAAATGTCTATTTTCAAGATAAAACTGCACATTTTAGAGTGGCCTTTTATTGTGACCAGCCTAAGGCACACCTGTGCAATAATCATGCTGTCTAATCAGCATCTTGATACGCCACACCTGTCAGGTGGATGGATTATCTCGGCAAAGGAGAAGTGCTCACTAACACAGATTTAAACAAGTTTGTGAAAAAAATTTGAGAGAAATAGGCCTTTTGTGTACATAGAAAAAGTCTTAGATCTTTGCTTTCAACTCATGAAAAATTGGAGCTAAAACAAAAGTGTTGCATTTATATTTTTGTTCAGTGTAACATGGGGAGAAATTCAGAAGAAATTAAGTGAATCTTCCAAAAACAAGGGTAGCTATCTGTGCCACATTTACCACAGTGAAAAGATAGAGACCAATATGATGTGTGTGTGTGTGTGTGTGTGTGTGTGTGTGCGTGTCTTGTAACCTGTGTGTAAGAGATAGTCTCTAGTCCTCAATGATTTTACCTAAGATACACCAACTTATTCTTGGACGCATTCTTGATCTCTCTGTCACACACTCACACAAAGAATGAGGAGTTTTAGACCGTCCCACCACAAGCCAGGGAATGTGGGGTTTAAATTTAAGCAGTTTTATTTGGCAAGAAAAGAATGTCCCTCGTTCTGCCCAAAAACCACACGCACACACACACACATGCACACACACACGCACACACACACACAAAACATCCACATACAAAAGACTAATAGATAAATTACAGAGTAGCATCAGACACACAAGTACAAAACAGTATTTTAAAGTCTACTAATCTTCCTTTGTAATATATTGGTTATGTTCCAGCATTCTGACAGTGTATTGCTTTTTGTCAAAAACATAAAACCATAAATGCCTCTCAGGCAGTGGTGGATACAGAAAGTGGCTGATGGATAGGCCTGGAAAAATCTGGGTGGGCCTGAGTGAAGCTCATCAACGCACGTTTTCTTCAACAGGCTTAGACATTTACAATACAAATGTGTGTGTGTGTGTGTGTGTGTGTGGATGTGTGAACTACTTTAACACGATACGGAAATGTCGCGCTGCGTCAGCCCGTGAAGAAAGCACTACGATGTGTTTCACATCTCTAAAGACACACACTATGAAACACATGACAATGAAACATGAACGTTTGTATCCAAATCTGTATTCAGTCAGACAGGCAGCACTTAATTTTAGCAACAAATGTAACAGAATTGTTTCAACAAATGTAACAGAAACAGAAGCGGCGCTCCCACTTCTAAAAGTAGTTTAATTTTGGTCACGCAGAAAAATGAATTCTGTTGCTTATTTGAAAAATGAAAATGAAATAATCTCTGCAGTTGCAGGCAGTTGCAGCATAGATAATTAGGAAACGTCAAGGAAAGAGTTGATCGTGGCATTTACACTGACTGCTGTAATAATTATAATTTTATAAAATCACAACGCCAATTGGCGTCGGCATCAGTGACGACGTGAAAGTTGTATTTTCCCCGTAGATCAACAGGCTACGGCGGCAGAGGGGAGCGAGTCAAGTTCTCGCAGGCGCAAAAGAGCACAGATTTATTTCCAGTCACCGCAGCCGTCGATGCTTAAAGTCCCTAACGAACATAGAAAAATACGACTAAAAACAGAGAAATAGCTCGCTGAGCCATCTTGTTCGGCTGTACAAATAACTTATCTTACTAATTAAATGACAAGACTACAGAGTACAATGCATCGTGGTACATACAGTTACTGTCGGCAAGGCACCTTGAGCAGAATAACTTTGGTCAATATGGCCTCACTGAAGTACGCATTTCTTCAATGGACCACATTTACCACAAACACTTACTGACTATCCACATCAAAAGCGGAATGTTTTCTTTTAAGATGTTTCTTCCGTATATTCTCCAACCATCGAACCTAAGCGAAGAATGGCTAGAGTTTTCCATGGCATTAATGTGGGTGCATTACTGGGTAGCTGGGTATGCTGCCATCATAGTCGCTTAGACTTGTGTGTTTGTGTAGGTCTGCTCTGGCCAGGATGTCCTCCGAGCAAAATAAATACTATTCGCTACTTCCGTTCAAGAACAATTTCCTTTCAACCAACATTTGGACACGAGTGATGATTATCATATGGAAATACACAACAGCTGAAGATTGCCTTAGCATGTAATTTTAGAGGGACCTGGGAATCTGCCTATTAGGTCGTTTTTCTGGTTCATCAGGTTGCTATATAGGTCTATGTGCTTGTGTGTTCAGAAAGTACAATTACATTTTGGGTATTCAATGTTTTGTATACTTTGGTGTCACCTCTCCTTGGTCATAATTACAATGGAATAGACAGTACTTATGGTATGAGAACTGGACAAAAATAAGGAAATTCAAATAATACAAAAATAAAAACAAGAGGTTTAAATAAAGACTTCCATGCAATTTTATTAATTAATTAATATTAGTATTATTATGATAGGAAAACCAATTGCAGTCTGTTTAGAATCAATGGAGGGGGAAAACATAGATCGCATGTTTAGGCATTACACTGAGTTTAGTCAGAAAATGGAATTCAGAGATCAAAATAGGCACACACAACAGATTTGTGGAACGAGATCAAGTTAGCGTGGTAATGAGTGTAGATAAAATCGCATCAGAAAAGTACCCGACGGGAAGGGACAACCTCACAATGATCTCCGAGACCTGGTTGACACTAAAAACAGACTAGTTTGCAGGTATGGAAGTGTCCGTTTTGATTATCCTTTTCATGGACACTCAAAAATATAACATGGGGGGGGTCTTTGATGCTGGAATATGGTAAAAATGAAGTCCATCCTTTTTGCCATTCCTGTTCTGGCAGACAACAGCTCAGCAAAACATTTTGTTCATTAGACACCAGAGGCGGCAAAAGTACACACATTCTGTAAAAGTACAGATATTTGTGTAAAAAAATACTTTGATAAAAGAAAAAATACTTTGATAGAAGTACTGATTCAACTTTTTACTCAAGTAAAAGTAAAAAAGTACAGGCTCTGAAATGTACTCAAAGTAAAAAGTAAAAAGTAACTTTTTTTCGGCTGTTTTTGTTCAAGCTAACAGAACCTCACGTCATATTAATATAAATATAATAATAAAAGGGAATAGGAACTTTATTTCTACTTCTATTACTGCCTTTCTGAAAGTTTTACAGCATGAACAACAAAAACAAAGTGGACAGAAAAAACAAGCTCTATTTGCTGTCTCCTACATAGTAGATGGGTGACTTGGCCTCTCCATAGGTCTTAAGAAATCACACAAATGATTCTGTTGGACATCAGTCTTGGGCCAAACCATTACAGGACCCCGCCCACTGGCCTCCTGAGCCAATATGAGTGGTCCACGTCAGACCAGGACTGGTGGTCTTCCCGCTGGGCAGGAAGTCTCTGGGCCAGACTTCCTGCCCAGTACCGACCAGTCAGTTTATTTGGATCAACAGACACAAGGTTCACGTCACGTCGGTGTTAACAGCAAAGTTTTGTCTGTGAAAGTTGAACGTTTCTGGTCATCAAATAATCACAAAGAAAACATGATGAGGTCAGAGCTGACATCCTCTGAGGTCAACTGGAGAACAAAACCTTTCAAAAAGACCACATGACAACGGTGAACAATCGCTTGTCATTTTATGTATTTTTCGTATTTAACAATTCAAAAAAACATAATTAACATGCATCATTCATTTTTTTCTAAACAATCAAACCAAGCTACAAAGAAAATCTTTTTTTTATTTTTTTTTAAATCAAAAAATGAAAAGAAAAGTAAATTCTTTTTTTTATAGTATGTACATTTTTTCTTTCAAATTCTTTACTAAAACCTCTTAAAATCAGTTGAAGGTCAGTTAATGATTAAAGCTGTGAAAGCAAAAGCATCAATCATAATTGTTTAAGATGGACTTATAAACTCAAAGTCAAGTTCAAATATCCAGCTGATAGCTGGCTGTGAACCAAAGTAAAAGGCCCAGAACAAGTTCTTAACACAAATATGTACTTTTGAAGCCCTACCCTGGGATAATGCCGAGTCGAGTCGGTTACTTCTGGAAATCCACCACCAACTCCTTCGTCTTGATGTTGAGTTGCAGGTGATTTAGTCCACACCACTCCACGAAACCGTCCACCACACTCCTGTACTCAGACTCCTGCCCCTTTCTGATACAGCCCACAATGGCAGAGTCGTCCGAAAACTTCTGCAGGTGGCAGGACTGTGAGCTGTATCTGAAGTCTGAGGTGGAGAGTGTGAACAGGAAGGGAGACAGGACTGTCCCCTGAGGTGCTCCCGTGTTGCTATAGTGTCCGACATGTTGCTCTGCAGCCTCACATACTGTGGCCGACCTGTGAGGTAGTTAGTAATCCAGGCCACTAGTGGAGCGTCCACCTGCATGTCCAGTAGCTTAGTCCCAAGCAGGGCAGGCTTTATGGATGCGTAAATTGTATAATGATGTTATAATGAGACTTCTGCATCTGTGGGCTCTATAATTAAGATCCTTACATGTCACATAAGGCTCACTTTCTTAGGTCTTTTACACTGAATATTCAACAAAAGCAGAATTGTGTAAGATAATAATCAGTTGGCTAATTTGTAATTCCACAGCACAGAAATATGTGTTGATATCATAGAAAATGACCAAGATAACTTTACGACATTAAATAATTTAGTCTTTATTAATACCTTGTACTTGCTTTTTAAATCTTGTTCTTTCAGAATGTGGGGAAATATAATTGGCTGTCAGGACCCAAATTCAATGGTGAATGGGGAAAAGGGCAGCCAGATTTCGTTTTGAAGCAAGAAAGATGTATGGAGATGAATTTTGGGGGTAAGTTGGAATTACAATGAATGTTACATTCAGAAAAAATACCTAGAATCTCTTTCACCATCTGATAGTCCATATTTCAAGGATAGAACTCAAGCATAAAACGCTTAATGGTGGAAACGCAAATTATTTGTAATTTGATTAATAGTTGGATTCAAACAGAAAATAAGGCACAATATAACATTATCAGGTCTTTGTTTTGTTCACAACTGAGATGTTTGCCCCCTCCCCCCTCTCTCCCCCCCCCACCCACCGCCCTCACTCCTCCACCCCCCCCCCCCCTCACCCCCCCCCCCCCCCCCCCCCCCCCCCCCCCCCCCCCCCCCCCCCCCCCCCCCCCCCCCCCCCCCCCCCCCCCCCCCCCCACCCCCTCACCCCCAACCCCCCCCCCCCCCCCCCCACTCCCCCTCACACCTCCCCCCCCCCCCCCCCCACACCTCCACCTCCCTCCCCTCCCCACTCACCCTCCCACCACCACCCCCCACCCCGCGCCCCCGACACCGCCCCCCTCTCCCTCCCCTCGCCTCCGCCTCCCCTCGCCTCGCCTCCCCTCCCCTCCTCTCGCCTCCCCTCGCCTCCCCTCCCCTCCCCCCCTCGCCCCCCCTCCCCTCGCCTCCCGCCCCTCCCCTCGCTCCCATCGTCCTTCCCCTCCCCTCTCCCTGCCACCACCTCCCCTCTCCCTGCCACCACCTCCCCTCTCCCTGCCACCACCTCCCCTCTCCCTGCCACCACCTCCCCTCTCCCTGCCACCACCTCCCCTCTCCCTGCCACCACCTCCCCTCTCCCTGCCACCACCTCCCCTCTCCCTGCCACCACCTCCCCTCTCCCTGCCACCACCTCCCCTCTCCCTGCCACCACCTCCCCTCTCCCTGCCACCCACCCCCCCTCCCTAACCTCACCTGCCTCCCTCCCCCTCCCCACCCCTCCCACCCCCTCCCTCCCTAACCTCACCTGCCTCCCCCCCCCTCCCTAACCCTCCCCCCCCTCCCAACCTAACCCCTCCCCTCCCCCCCCCCCCCCCCCCCCCCCCCCCCCCCCCCCCCCCCCCCCCCCCCGCACGCGCTGTCGCCAGCCCCACCCCCCCTCGCCAGCCCCTCCCCCCCCCACCCCCCTTTCCTCCCGTTCCTCCCTCATCCCAGACGCTCTCCAGCTCCACCCTACCCCCCCGCTCCCCTGTTATCCTGAGATCTCCACCGTCAGCCTGAAGGCACCACCACCACCACTTTGAACTCAAGCATAAAATCCATATTATATCGTCCAGCATGAAAGATATAAATATAACAGTGCAATAAATGTGATGTTTTTCAGGAATGGGTCTCCTCAATGACGCCCAATGTTCCACCAAGAAGCGTGTCGTTTGTGAAATGCCTTGGACTCACTGATTGATTTTCAAATGGAGAACACATACGTGTGCTATAATAATTCCAATAAACCATGAATGCATTGATTGATGTTTGCTTTTTCATACTTTTTTCATGATATCAATTAAAACAACACAATTATGTTGTCAATAGAATTGTTGATAAACCATCGAGTCACATTAGAGTTGCAATTGATTGAACATTTTAGAAAGGTGCAGAATAGAAGTATCACATTTCGACACTTAAACAACTTAACAATTTCCAAAGCCCAAACACTGCACTCTGGGAAAATGGGAGGCCACAATGATGGTGTAGCCCCGTTGCTACAATATGATAGTGAATTAATTAGGGCTGGTCCGAATACATGATTTCAAGCTTTGAATATTCAAATATTTGTAGGAAAAAAAAGGCAAGTCAACGGGTTGTTTTTCCTTCTACAGTGTTATTTTAATAATGCCATGAACACAATATAATCCATTCAATATCACGTAGGACTGATGCGTCAAGCCTCATTCTGTTACAGCAGCTTCAATGTTTACTTGGTGAGTCGTCTCTTTAGATCTTCTACCGCACCGCTCCTTTAACATTAACTGTTATCCTTTAGTGGGCTGGGGACCAAAAACACAAACTGGGACAAGGCTGGCACAATTCACAGATGTTTATTTGTAAGGACAGGTAGGGTTGGTAAAGGTGGTGGTAAGAAGGCAGGCAGGTCGGCAGGCAGGATTCAGGGCAGGGTGGCTAATCCAGAAGTGAACCTGAAGCACAAGGAAATACGAGATGAGTTGATTACTTTGAAAACAAACAATAAACTAATCCAGAGTGTTGAGCAGTAACGTATCTGGCGAAGACTGGAGTGTCGAGCCGGGGAATATATGCTGCAGGTGAGTGATTAGTGGATGGGTTGCAGGTGCACAGCAGACCGGAGTTAAGTGATTGCCACACCCAGACACAGACAGAGAGAGAGAGAGAGAGAGAGAGAGAGAGAGAGAGAGAGAGAACAAACAAGGGACCAACAAGAAATATCAGGAGGGGGAAAACATTAGACACACTAGGAATGAGGGAGGCACAGCCAGGACCATGACATTAACTATTACTATTACTATTACAATACTACAACAATCACGAAGACTTCAGTGAAGTAGGTTTGGAGCATCTAAAGCACAATAGCAAATATAGTTCCTCATATAGTCTCCCCTCCAATTATTCCAGAACTTATCGGCATTATGCATCGCTGAGTCTGCATTTCAATAAAAGGTCCACGCTGGGAAATCCCTCCGGCATGTGCATTAAACAATGATCTCATCCTTAGTATAGTTTCATAAGCAACACATACATTTGGACCATGTAAGGCAGAACGTTTTACTGAAAGAAATAATTTGTATAAAAAAAAGATTACCATATTGTTAGAAAAATTATTTGATATTCATTTACAGAGTAAATACGATACAAACTGGGAAGGTGTCAGGATATTGTTGTTTCCCAATACACCCAGGTGTAGCTTCACTAACCATAATACTGTATATTTGCTTAATTTATCTGAAGTTATTTCCTACACTGTGTACAATCGGGTTGGGCAGTTACTGGTTTGACCGGCATGGTGCGGTGTGCACCATGCTTAAACCATTTTAATTTATGCTAAACGACAAAACGACGGTATTTATGAGATGGTCTGGCCAATTCAAATATAGCCTATTGCTTACATCAGCAACTTGTGTCAATGCTAAACATAGAATAATGGAAGGAGTCTGTATTTATGTCTACAATTACATTTTCTCAACAACCGTTTATCTGATCACCTTCCAGGCACGGAACGGGCTCTGCACTGGCTGGGGAATGGCCGAGGACACAAAGAAGTGTCGTGCTGAGTGTTGAAGTTATTTGGGTGATAATAACTCAAATAAAGCTGCAAGCATCTATACTGGAAGCCACGTATTCAAATGGACATGTTCTGAATAGGCAGGGGCAGGTTTTGAATGGGCTCATGACTAGTGATGACTAATGAACGACTGACCCGTGTTTCTGTGTGGCCGGGTATGCTGCTGTCCCAGTAGGCCAGGCTATGCCTCTTGGCTCTAACTGTGTGTTTGTGTTGGTCCGACTGGCCAGGATGTCCCCAGAGCAAAATAAATATTATTCACTACTTCAGTTCAAGAACAATTCCCTTTCAACCAACATTTGTACAAGAGTGATGATTATCATAATGACCATATACTGTACCCAGAAATACATAACAAACTAGCTAGCTAAGTGTTGACGTGTCTAGTGGCAGGTTGCAAAGCTGGCAGGTTGGTTGGAGCGTTTTACTCTTCAGGGCTTCTGGTAGAACACTTCCAAGGCCCTTTGACATGGGAAGTCATTCAGAGGAGGCCCATTAATAGAAAGCCACAGGCTGCTAAGTGCTCTCCTTGCAGACGGTTCCTTAGGTCTGTCTTCACCTGCAAGCAAAGAAAGAATAATGATAGATGGTGGAGGGACAATGTGTATTATAAATAACCTATTCAATTGCTCTTACTCTATTCATGCCTTACTCTATTCATATTCCCTCTCACAATTCACAAGGAAACAGGCACTATGAGCACAATGGCTGTTAGTTGACTGAGGCATGAGTAGAGCTGGCATTTTGGGAGGCCAGCTTAGTCATAATTGACTGGTGCTCCATATACTAAAACACATGCATAAACAGTAATTATGCTGCAAGATTAGTCTAAATGCTCCTCAACCTTCCTCCTAGATTAACAAAATGCGTTGATGTGTAAGAATAAGTCAGTCAGAGTTTGAATGCTCCAATCAAAACATGATGCTTGAAAGAGGCCCACTCTTGCAGCACTTGCAGTGTCCTCTGGTTCTTGGAGGAACTGGTTTGCCAGTGTCTTCAGGCTAGCAACATTTCTGTCCTCATTTGGTCTTGTGGCTCGAGGTCTCAGCACACTGAAAGCTCCCATAATGCAGAGATGTTGGAACCAGGCTGTCCTGAAGACCATTGGTGTAGTCATATTTAAATGCAAAGAAAAAACTTAATTCAAAATTAGGTCATGTGTCTTTGTTGTATTTACCCACACATTAACATAAGTCTTTAAAGCAATTGAAATATGAATAAATTACTTTCTCCCTGAACCTTGCCCAGAGTTGTACCCTAGTCATCCCTCCTGGTCTTTGTTCTTGTCCTCTCCTCCCCAGCTCCTCTTCCTCCCTGATGCTGAAGGCACCAAGACCTCTGGGCTCATCTAGGTCCTGGTGTAACTTTCCCAAGAAAGAACCAGGGGGCTGAGAATCACCGGCGTCTTTAATGGCTTTTGTAGAAGCAACAGTCACAGAGACCTAAAACAAAATTATTTGTTTTTTGCAAAATGTCAATATTCAATATTGAAGAATAAGTAATTCAATGGTGACTCACTGTACTTTAAAATGTACAATAGTTAGGCATACTTGCTGTTCAATAGCCAGAAAGTTGGAAAATCTTTGAGAGCATTTCTATTAAACTCAATCTCACTGTCTAATCAAGGAGGCCTGCTTGAAGGACAGCACTCCTAATGCAGCTATTTGGAAAACAAATCCGAAGCTTCTGCAGGTGCTCTTTAAATGTGTCCATATATGGAATGGTGCTGGATGCATCATCCACCACCATGGATACCATGGAAAGGCATCATGCAGCTGTTTGACAACCCCATTATGCCGTCCTGTTTTAATACTTATTTGTGTCACATAGTCTACTAGTAAAAATAGTTTGTGTGTAGGGATGTTCTTTTTGTGGAGCAACTCCTTAATTGCAGCCACAAGTGTGTTTGCAGATCCAGCTGCCTCATGATGGCAACGTCTGGCCTCTCATCGACCTCCAGGCCTATGGGCCACAGGGGCCTGGATTGCTTTGAGGATGGGCTCCTCCACTCTAATCTATAAATGAAACAGAGCATGTATTACTTTTGCAATATTTTCATATTAGGTATATAATGAAAAACATAAAAAGAGCACAAATTCGATGCAACCTTTACCTTGACTTTTCAAACTTGTCACACCGAAGTAGCTCTGCCAAGTCCAATAGAGCAGGGTAATGTGTGTGATCGGACTGTTCTCTCTTTGTTAGGTGGTAGAGACATTTCAAGTCCCCGATGACCGCTTTGTGCTCTAGGACAATGACAAGCTCGAAGGCAGCCAATACCGAGGAACCTGTGTGCATTGTAATTTGAAAAAAACATATAAATAGAAACATAAAACTTTTTCTCCAAAATACAAAATTAATCTTGATATTTGAACAATCATACCTTTTGCAAGCATGGCTTGGGACTTAACACTATCCCTATGGAGTTCAGCCCAAATCACAGCCGTTTGGCCCAATCACAGCCGTGGGGACATCCTTTACCAACTTCACTTGTGTCATATTGCTTAAACATAGGGTAGTTGTTTTTCAGTGACAGTTATAACTTTTTAGCGTTTTCTAAATTAAGCCCTCAACAGTCCGCCTGTCTCCAGTGCTTCACTCAACGTAACAACAGCCCAACTGTACCTGCGTATGTGACTCAGTCGGGTTTGTTTTGGGAAGTGAGTCTCTCCCGGTGTGAGAGAACTAGCCTGCCAGCATGTTGCCACAGCCACAGAAAAGTGTGTGCCATCACGGCAGTCACATTACTTTAGTCAGCCATAAAGTGTGTAAATCAGGTCGCAGTAACTACTGAAAGGCTCTTACTGAAAGGAACGAGAGCTAAGGTAACCCAGCTTGGACCGAGGAGAGAGATGCTCATCCCCTACAGCTGCGTCAATCTCAGGCATTCACACGACACTCCCCAAGTGTCGTGTGTTTGACTCCCCAAGGTCCAGATGTTAAAGATGCTACTCTGCGACTTCTGGTTAAAATATGATGTGTGCCAAGCATTATGTGTGCTTGGGATGTCATATTTTTCCAATAGGATCAGCTGTGGCCGCACTACAGTGATAGCTCTGTATAAGAGGTGATGCCCCGGCATCACCTCTTATGTCAACAGGTCCCAGTACCTCTTCTAAAGCGAGTGTATACTGGTTTCATGTTCGTGTTTTGGCCCGCTAGTAATTTGCCATGACAACATATACAATTGTTGTGTGTTTTTTGCTGCCTTCCAATCGCTCGTCACATTTGTTGGAGTCCCACTTGTCAGGTTTCCTGTCGAGGCCCCGCCCCCAAGAATATGATATCCATGGCAATGCTCCTCGCTACCTCAAGGAACTCCTCACTCCACAAACCGCCACACGTAACCTCCGCTCTGGAACTGCCAACCTTCTCAAACTTCCCAGGACCAAGCTCCGTACCATGGGAGATCGGGCCTTCTACTCGGTTGCTCCCAGCCTATGGAATGCTCTCCCCGACCATCTGAGGACACTACAGACTGTGGATGCTTTTAAACGTGGCTTAAAAACCCACCTTTTTAGTAGAGCTTTTTTCTAGATCCTGATAGGTTTTTTTGTTTTTGTTTGTAGTATTAATCATTTTTAACTTGTAGCACTTTGAGATTGTCAAATGTAAAGTGCAATACAAATAAAATGTATTATTATTATTATCATTATGATTGGTCAAAACTAATTTGTAGCTCAAGAAAGTGAAACGCCCCATTCACACAGATTTTAGATGATAATATAAAGTCTGATTTGTAAGACTATTGGCCTAACCGACTAATGCAGACAATTTATATTCAATTATTGTCCAATTCTTATCCACATTACTCAAATCTGGGATCCAGAATTTTAACAATGCTCTGATCGAACTTCTGGGGGGAAGCCTACACAATTCCTGCAATTCCGAGGGGTGGAGTCGCAGAGTCATCATTTCCTGTTTTGTTATCAGTCCTTTATTAACAAATTCGGAAAAATAACTACAATTCCTTATGGCAAGGGCATACAAGATGCATCGGTGGGACATGAGCAATGGCCATATTTTTAAATAGAACTCCAATGCGATCAGCTTCTCCCTGACTTTGCCGCGATGGGTTGCAGAGGGGTTTACTCAGACGGTTATCAAATATCTATATATTAAAGCAAGCAACCGTAAAATGTTCTGAGGTGAAGTAAAATTCCTCTTTAAGATCGATCTGACCAATCAGTGTCCTACGGTCAACTACAGGCATGGTTTAGGTGTGGCGACAGCGAGGAACACCTGTTCAGAAACAATGGCGGCGATAGACAGATGGTTCATCCAATCACCTGCCAAAGACTTTTTGAAAGTGCCAGCCCTTTTCCAAACAGTTTCCAATGATGACTTCCTAGATGGTTCTGTGAAACACCATCAGGCACGTAAGATTAGAACGATCCCAAAGTTACCCTTTAATATAGCACCTTAGATGTATACTAAAACAAATCAGCCAGGCTTTGCCAGGAACTATTTCCTTTCAACCAACATTTGTACATGAAGAGCAATGATCATGTTCATGTATCATGTTTACAACATTTTACAATTGAAAGCATGATTAATGCAGACAGAAGATCATCCAAAAGATAATTTTCATGGATGCTAATAATAATGTATGTACAAAGATATATCTTTAAATCATCAACCTTGTTGTTCATTGGCAGCAGTTTACATTTTTTTGTTGTGCTGTCACAACATGTGTGCTTAAAAGTCCTGATAAGAGAGAGGAGACACACCAAAGTATGAGAAAATTGAAAGAGAAGAAAAGACAAGTATATAATGACCTATATATTTATATGTATGTAGGCCATATTTGGGACAACCACGAGGGGCCGGTTTGTTTACCTGGGGGAAGGACCAGTGTGAATAATAGAATACAGTGGAGGATTGGTATATATACTCGGTGAATACAACCCAGAGATACGAAATCAGTTGAACAAGTGCAACAGACATCTGTGGTGAGTCTTGTTTGTTCTCTCTGTAACTTAAAATAGGACATTTAATATTTTGTCTTTAATATTGAAAGTAGTATTAACCCCCTGTGACCTTGTGGTATCAAAAGGAGTTAAAATTATGTTGTTGTTTTTTTGATAATTCTAGTTATGTAATTGTTAGGTAAAAGTTTGACAAAATTACAGAATAGTATCTTCATTAATACCTTGTACTTGCTTTTTAAATCTTGTTCTTTCAGAATTTGGGGAAATATAATTGGCTGTCAGGACCCAAATTCAATGGTGAATGGGGAAAAGGGCAGCCAGATTTCGTTTTGAAGCAAGAAAGATGTATGGAGATGAATTTTGGGGGTAAGTTGGAATTACAATGATGAATATTTTCATGTTACATTCAGAAAAAATACCTAGAATCTCTTTCACCATCTGATAGTCCATATTTCAAGGATATTTGAACTCAAGCATAAAATCCATATTATATCGTCCAGCATGAAAGATATAAATATAACAGTGCAATAAATGTGATGTTTTTCAGGAATGGGTCTCCTCAATGACGCCCAATGTTCCACCAAGAAGCGTGTAGTTTGTGAAATGCCTTGGACTCATTGATTGATTTTCAAATGTAGAAATGTAGAACATATACGTTTTCTACATTTGCAGGACCGTAGCTGTGAACAGAAACACTTTGACTTTGACTTTGACTTTGTGTTCTATAATAATTCCAATAAATGAGTTTCCTTTTTCATACTTTTTTCATTATATCAGTTAAAACAACACAATTATAACGTCAATAGAATTGTTGATAAAACATTGAGTCACATTAGAGTTGCAATTGATTGAACATTTTTCAGGAGACAATAATTAAAAGATAATAAGCACAGAGCTTTTAGAAAGGTGCAGTATAGAAGTATCCTTTTTGACACTTAAACAACTTAACTTAAAACACAATTTCTAAAGCCCACACACAGTGCACTCTGGGAAAATGGGAAGGCACAGTGAGTGTCCGAGGGACTCCTGCGAGTAGTGAAGGACGCGAAGGGGAGGTACAGAGACAGAGTGGAGTCGCAGATGGAGCAGCGCGACCAGGCACCTATGGCAGGGGCTACAGACTATCACAGACTACCGGGGCTACAGACTATCACAGACTACCGGGGCTACAGACTATCACAGACTACAGGGGCTACAGACTATCACAGACTACCGGGGCTACAGACTATCACAGACTACAGGGGCTACAGACTATCACAGACTACCGGGGCTACGGACTATCACAGACTACAGGGGCTACAGACTATCACAGACTACCGGGGCTACGGACTATCACAGACTACAGGGGCTACAGACTATCACAGACTACAGGGGCTACAGACTATCACAGACTACCGGGGCTACGGACTATCACAGACTACAGGGGCTACAGACTATCACAGACTACAGGGTCTACAGACTATCACAGACTACAGGGGCTACAGACTATCACAGACTACCGGGGCTACAGACTATCACAGACTACAGGGGCTACAGACTATCACAGACTACCGGGGCTACGGACTATCACAGACTACCGGGCTACGGACTATCACAGACTACAGGGGCTACGGACTATCACAGACTACCGGGGCTACGGACTATCACAGACTACAGGGGCTACAGACTATCACAGACTACCGGGGCTACGGACTATCACAGACTACAGGGGCTACAGACTATCACAGACTACCGGGGCTACAGACTATCACAGACTACAGGGGCTACAGACTATCACAGACTACAGGGGCTACAGACTATCACAGACTACCGGGGCTACAGACTATCACAGACTATTAATTAACAGATAACCATTACGCAAATAAACTCAGCTGCAAGAAAACTGCATGAAACCTGCATGAAACCGAGGCAGGCTCCAGGCGGACTATTTGGTGAGGAGGAATGTCAGAGCCTTTATTGCTCTGGTGTGTGTCGGCCAGGCTCTGCCTCGGTCCAGCCAAGACCTCTAGATGTGTGTGTTTGGGTGGGTCCGGTCTGGACTGGCCGTGTGGTTAGTCCTGGGCTGGGTCTGGGGTAGTTGTGGTTTTGGCTCGCCAGGTCCCTGCAGCTGGTGAAAAAAAGGCACCAGTTTAGAACCGTCGAGGACTTGTTCTCAGATGTGGTTTGGCGTTGAGCTGAGCTGTTTTTCTTCACGTTTCGTCTTCTTCACATTGTGAATTCTCTCTCTCTGTCTTTCCTCCGTTCCTCTCTAATTCTCTAGTTCTCTGGGCCAGCAGGGTGAATGAATTAAATGGAGGACATGTGTTTATGTTCTGTGAAACACAAAATGACCTGTTGTGTGTTGCTGACAGACGAGTTGTCACAGTAAGGCCTACAATTGTGTTGTTTGTCATTAGCCTATGGCCTACAATCCATGGTCCAACGAGCCCACATTACTTGATCAATAACTTGATGGACGTGAGGTTGATATTATTCAAGGGTGCAGAGTGGGCAGCTGGGAGGAGGGAAACTCCCATCGTAGGCGTTCCCCCTGAGACTCCAAATGACACCGAGACAGCACAGTGACGTCTACACAACTAACCGTCATTTCTCTCTGAAAGTGTCGAATAATTCGGATATTTCATCGTGTTAACTGCATTGGGAATGTACGCGCAATGCACCGTTTGAATGTGACGACTGAGCTGTTCTGAGCTGTTCTTTATCTCACGTGTTCAAGGTAAGGATCGGCGTGGTTGTGTTGTTGTTTGTTTGTGTTGTAGTTGTGTTGTTGTTTGTGTTGTAGTTGTGTTGTTGTGTGTTTGTGTTGTTGTTTGTGTTGTAGTTGGTCGGCCTATACGCACTTTTTTGCTTTTCATTTAGGAATTGCGTCGTCTGTCCGTCTTTTATTTGTACTTTATTTATGATATTTTTTTTATAACAAGTCACCGGAGTCAGGCTGATTCATTCATCTCCTTTTTTATACATAGTATGATCTCACACTCCCTCCTCAGACATAAGATAAGATAAGATAAGTCTAAGTCCTAGGAGAAGTATAAAAATATATTTAAGATAAGATATTCAGTCAGCAAAACAATTAGGCAATAATTGAAGTGTAATAAAAGGGTAATATTAATGACGGTAAGAGGAAGTATTGCCTCCATCTCAGTGTAATTAATGTTGGTCGTGACTGGCCAGCTGTTTTGTTTAAAAAGATTTTTTTCCCGCGTATTCCTCCAATAGAAGTGTCGTCTTGCAACACACATGACGGCACAGTGCGTTCGTACCTCAGCCACAGACATGAATTATACTTTTTTTAGGCCTTTATTTTACAGAGGTTGTCCAGCCTGCTGCAGAATCTGGAGTGTAAAAGTGTTAAAAGTGTTAAAAGTGTAAAAGTGAAACCAAAAAAAGTGCCATACAAAAAGAGATACATTAAAACCTTTTTAGGGGATGTGTAAACGAACAGTCAGATGTCTCAATTGTCAAATCAACTATCCTGTAAATAAAATTGTCCATTTCTATGCTGCTATGTGGATAAAAATGTTTTCCTATGGATGTGTGTGTGTGTGTGTGTGTGTGTGTGTGTGTGTGTCTGTGTGTGTCAGTAAGCATGAGAGAGAAAAAAACTAATGTGGACCATCAGAAGCCAGCCAGCTCTGTTTTGCTCTCATGTTTGTTCATATAAATGTAGGTTCCTACTCCTATAGGAATCAAACGTCTATACTGGGTCCATGAGTAAATCACAGGGCTACTTCTCCTCCTCCACAGCTGCTATAAGGTCCAGTCTGGCAGCGCTGAAAACCACCAGAGATGTACTAGATTCGAGGTCCCTGAAGAACAGTCCTGGTGGTCCACAATGTCTGTCCTCTGTCCCCGCCTGCCGCTGCCATGGTTACTGCTCGTCCTTCTGCTCCTGTCCTTTCGGACGCACGCCAGGACACTCTCCGCTGAAGCAGGAGCGAGTAAGTGCGGGTCAGGGTGTGTGTGTGTGTGTCTGTGTGCGTTGGCATGCTAAAGTCAAAGTCTGTGTTTGTATTAAGTAGTGCGAAGGAAGAAAGAAAGAAATGAAATACAGATCCGAACATATTGTCAATGTTCCCAATGGAGATCTCACGGTCAGTTTATTCATGTTCTGCATATGCAGCTTTTATGGCCTTACCATAAAGAATTGTACTTATTCTTCCATATTTGCTCAGAAAGGACTGATAACAATAGCATCATCTTGCATTGCCTGTATCCTTTTTGGCCAGCAACGAACACGAACACAAACCCGGCCAGCACGGATGAACTCAACCACTCATAGCCCGTGGGAAGACAAGCTAAATCCTCCTGTCCAGACACCAACGTCCTTAGACAAGATGTCTGTAAAGGTTTAAAATCAAACTTGTGTAGTTGACTGGCCACTGTCGAAATACATTTCTTAAAATTCTATTATGAATATCTCTGTAACAAAACAGGAAACCCTGACTCCATGACTCACCCCTCATACTTGCTGGTTTTCGGCACAGGCTCAATGTGTCGTCTCCCCCCCCTGCTTGGAGCCTCGACGGAGCGGGTACTAAAAAGGTACCTGGTAACAGGTACCAGGCACCAGTTATTTGCCTAGTGGAAACGCTCTTAAGTGAGCCGAGTCGAGTCAATGCATGTGGAAATGCAGTGGAAAAGCGGCATAAGATACTTCGCCCTGTGCATTCTTATCATGTATCACGCAGGCTATATAAATGTGGAAAACCCAGTGAACGATATTACTTAATTACAAAGATTGGAATTGAAATAAAAAGGAAGCTATTGTGTCAAGCAAGGGATAGAGATAGAGAAATCTTTACCAAATAATCACAAACTCACTACAGGGACATAGTAAAAAACAAAGGGAGGGAGATCAAAACAATTTACGATATATAAGATATATTCTGTATATATTATAGAGTCGCTTGTATGATAGTACACACCACTCACGTTTTGAAAAGTGCCAATCCACTGAAAGTTTCAGCGCAATATCGTAAAGTGATTCCAATTGATGCCCCACTCACCTGCAGGGGGTGGCGTCCTCCTGCCTGCCCTATGCCCTATGACCTCTCCTCACTGTCTGCACGGCGTGAGAGGAGAGGGGCTCACTCTCTCCCTCTCTAGGCCCCCCCCCAATCTCTCTCTCTATGGCCTCCCTGACCCCATGGGCCCCAGTGCGACCGCACTGCCTGTACAGTCTATATTACGCCACTGCTATTGTTGTGTGTAGTATAGTATCCTATAATAGTATCCTAGGAAATGTGCAACTTAGCTGAGTCAGGGGAATTGTTGACTCAAAGCTGAGGCAAATTCAGCCTTTTGCCCCACAACATACATTCAGTGCTGTGAGCCCCTCCCCTTTCTTCCTCACAAAAGCGGGAGATGACATACAGTGTGAGGGCAGCATTCAGGCAACGATTCACAGAGTGATCGAAACCCAGTGGCACACCTGTTGTCATTTCCGTTTGAAAATGAAGTAATTAGAGAAAATTGTTTGTTAATAATAATAAAAAATACAAAAAAGTAATCTTTCAAAGCACCTGGGCATGCATGGCATTCATCATCGTACAGTATATGGACCGCTCGACACTGATATATCACACTTCCTTATTTCCTATATTATTATGATCACCTCCTGCAGCTGCATCGATTGCCCCGCCCTCTTATTTGCAGCCGACGCCAAGCCACACCCCCTTCACGCCCCAATCGACCAGCCTTCTCTTTCTGATTCATGTCGCTAGTCTGAAGGAAACTCGAAACTAGGCTGTGTGGAATGTTTTTGTCGTTACTCTTGCTGTGATTGTTGATTGTCGCTCTGCATGAAGGAGTCTAAAAGCAAAAGGACCAAATGTAGGATGTCGTGTGTTTGGGAGTGTGTCTGTCTCGCTGTGGTCGGGGCCTGATTGGCGGTGCCTCTGTAGTAAAGTGTGGGTCTGAAGTGGTAACCGGAGCATTGGGCAAGGCAAGGCAAGTTTATTTATGTGGCACCATTGAAACACAAGGCCATTCATAGTGCTTTACAAAGAAGAAAAGGAGCAATGTAAAATACAAGAAAAATACAAAAACAACATAAGATGCAGATTTACATATTTAATTAAAAGCTGTGGCAAGCAGACATGTTTGGAGCCCTGATTTAAAGGAATAGAGTGTTGGTGCAGACCTCACATCTTCTGGCAGATTGTTCCAGAGCTGTGGTGCATAGACACTAAGAGCTGCTTCACCAGGCTTGGTTCAAACCCAGGGAACAGTGAGCAGGCCGGTCCCCGATGACCTGAGAGCTATAGTGTGGGTTCTTACCACACAAGAAGATCACAGATGTATTTTGGTCCGAAACCCATTTTGTGCTTTGAACACTACTTGTGATATTTTGAACTTTGAATTATCTGGCAAACAGGGAACCAGTGCAGTGTCTTCGTGTGGTCTGCTTTCTTGGGTCTTGTTTGAAACTCTCGCAGCAGCTTTCAGATGATCTTGATGTATGCACCGTTTAAGGTTCTGGAGTAAGTTTGGCGATACAACCTATAAATACATCTTTGCCATGATGAAGACGTTATTTTGTTGTCTTCATAACTCGCTTTTGTTTTCACTATTAACGATTTAGCAAATGCTAAACAGTGTTTTGGCCATTTGGGGCTACTTGCTTCAGGTTGCCTCCAGGTTAGACTGCCGGTTTTCAACATGATTTTTGTGAATAATTCATTTGTTGAATTCAAGCAAAGCCATGTATAGCCATGTATATCCACCAAAATTACCCATAACTTTTTGTCCCATGAACTGCTTTTGAGAACCTAAAAAGTTCCTTCAGCCCGTCCCTGTCCTCATCATCCTCATCATCCTGCACACACCTTCGTCATTATCATAATCATTACCTCATCGCTATTTTACACTTGGATTAAAAAGTGATACATGATCATTTAATCCTATAAGTACATCGGATATTTTGGTGAAAGCACAGAGCATAGGCTTGTCTTCAATAGGGTTTATGAGGTTGAGGGTTGACTAGCACAATTGTTATTGGAAAATGTTGTATGTTAAAGTGCTGTGTGTGTCTTGAAAAGCACTACATAAATGTCATTGATCATTACGATCAATTAGTCATTAGTAATTTTTTTGCTTATTCGTTATTGGCCAATAAAAAGGGACCTTTTAGAGTAAGCAAACATTTCATGAGCTATCGCAGACAGTGAGATGACTGAGACGGAGAATATGTTCAGCGCGTCAAGCCACACTTTTGTGGTTGGCAAAATAATTCCCCGGAACTGAATTTAAACCCTTGTTCCTGAGGTGGAGTTCCTCCAAAGCTTCCTGGTTCCTGGGTCAATTTCCTGTGGTGGAAACGTGGCTTTAGTTTTCCATGGTGTCTGTTTTTGTTTTTCATCCCTGACATCTGGATTTTAGCGGTGTGTGTGTGTGTGTGTGTGTGTGTGTGTGTGTGTGTGTGTGTGTGTGTGTGTGTGTGTGTGTGTGTGTGTGTGTGTGTGTGTGTGTGTGTGTGTGTGTGTGTGTGTGTGTGTGTGTGTGTGTGTATATACTTAAAGTCTAAACAAGTCTCAACAGACATACACACATGTGTTGGGTGTGTCTGTGACCTCTCACCTTCGTCTTTTAGATGACAGTGTGACATCGTCTGAGGATAAGGAGGAAGAAGAGGATGAGTCTTCCTCAGAGGAATCCGATGAGCCATCCAATGAGATATCAAGCAGCAATGAAAATACTGCACGTAAGATGAGATTTATATCTATGTTTTCATGTTTTACTTTCTGTTCTGATTGTCAAACCAATGCACAGAAAAACTGTAAGGGTTAGGGTTAGGGTTGTAGTATGTATGTATGTAGTATGTTTAATGTTTTATTTTTGGATATAGCTTAGTATGCTTAGTATGTTATTACTCATTATTCTGTTGACACTGGGAATGAGCAGGGGATAAAGTGTTTGTTTGTAGTTTGTTGTACTTGTGTTCCACATCCCAAAGCAAAGTTTCTTGGATTTTGAATCTCGTAAACATGCTGTGTGTTTTATCCCTTGCCCCCCCCACCCGCTCCCCTCCAGTAGCCGCGGCCCCTCAGTGGGTTAAGAAGATGCAGACACGCCCCCACACCCTCCCAGCCAATAGCATGGCCAGGTTCAGGTGCCGAGCCTCGGGGAACCCAAGGCCCTCGCTGCACTGGTACCGGGCTGGCAAAGAGCTGGACCAGGACCAGAGCAGTGGGAGATTTCAGGTGAACAGCATCCACAAACACTGTGTAGTTGCCACACGGTTTTACCCAAACATCTTGATTTGGGTTGCGTCCATTTTCTACACGTTTCTAAAATGTTTTGCGGACACATAGAAAACATTTAGTTTTTGAAGACACTGACCGTTCCAAAAACTCTCCTCTGTTTGTGTTGAGGCTGTTTTAACAACCAGCATGACAGAGGGTATTAAACTAGCAACCTTCTCCTCTTCTCTGCACTTCTCAGGTCATAGAGGAGACGTGGTCGTTGATCGTGGAGTCTGTGGTTCCGTCTGACGGAGGGAACTACACCTGCGTGGTGAAGAACCTGTATGGCAGTCTCAACCACACGTATGTGCTGGACGTAGTCGGTAAGACCTTCAGCGAGTAAGCGCACGCCTCAATTATCATCCCATATGTGTATGCTCACATTTCTCTGATTCATTCATGAATTAATTTTTATTTATTTATTTATAATTTTTTCCAAAAACATTAATGAATTAATTCATATTAGTGTTATTATTCATTTATTTGTATATTTTTGCTCACACATTCATTGTTTCATAAATGTATAATGTGTTATTCTTTTATAATACCTTTTTTCTAGTGCCTGACTCAATCCTTCCCATGCCATTGACCGTTCTCCCGGCCAATCAAACGACGGTTGTCGGCGGCGACGTGAGGTTTGTTTGCAGAGTGTACGGACGTCCTCGGCCCGACATCCTGTGGTTCAAACAAAGCACCGTGGACGGCAGCGCAGACGAGGGCATTCCTTACGTCCGCGTACTGAAGGTGTGTGGACTTCAGACTATATATAGCTACTCTCCACAAGAGAGTAGCTACCACAAGAGTAGACCATAGAAATGCTGTACTACACAGTAAGATCATATATCAAACATTGTTCATCTCCCATTTGGGATTAATGAAGTACATTTTATGTTATCTTGTATTTTAATGTGTATTCTTATATTGTGGAGTGTGTGTTGTGTGTTTGGTGGCCTCACCTGGCCCCAGTTTAGGCTGATACATACTCCGTGAGAAGCGAGAACTTTGTTCTCGCACCCAGGGCTGGAGTATGTCTCGCGGAGTATGTATCAGCCTTCAGGCTGATGAGTCTGGGGCTGTTGGGCTATTGGGCTATTGGCCAATCAATGCCCACGGGTTAAACCAGCCACTAAGTGTATCATTTGACCGAGCCACATGCCACATTAATTGTCTTTTCCAGGGCTCTCCAACACAGGACATACACAGATGTTGAATAATCCGGTTTATCGTAGTTTGTATTTGTAGAATGTAGACAGAGCAGCTGCTAATGCAGGTGGCCAGAGGCATGGCCTACCTGGCCTCCAAGAAGGTGGTTTCGGAGTTCACTTGTAAGTCCTCTGGGTGTGGTATTGCCTGCTTTAACCTCTGGGCATTGATTGGCCAATGCACCACAGGTGTGCAGTCTTACCCAGCAGCCCCAGAGTCTAATCAGCCTCTCTCAGGCCAGGTGAGGCTGCTTAAACCAGCCACCAAACACACACACAGCACTCCACAACATAAGAATACACATTACAATACAAGATAACATAAAATGTACTTCATTAATCCCAAATGGGAGATAAACAACGTTTGATATATGATCTTACTGTGTAGTACAGCATTTCTATGATCAGCCTGACTCAGCCCAGTGAGGCTGCTTAAACCAGCCACCAACCACACACACACACACACACACACACTCCACATATATATAATAAAAATGTAGTTATCCTTCTTGGACTATTTCCTTGTGCTGCAAACAATAACGAGCCAACTAAACGGTGGTGTGTTGGGCGTGCCGGTGCCAGGGTTCTCTGGTGGGCAAGGCGGAGGTCCTGGCGCTGAGGAACGTGAGCGCGGAGGACGCGGGGCAGTATACCTGCATGGCCGGGGAGGCCGTGCACTCTGCCTGGCTGGCCGTCTCCGCCCGTAAGTCACCAATATGGACAACATGTGACAATAAAACATTTTGACTTTGACTTTTGACGCCTTCCCCCGGAAGAGATGGCGACCTGTGGCCACTGTGTTATACCGCTGATATGCCGTGATGATTACTATTACTACATACTACTATATAGTATATCCAACTTTATATACTATCTATTTATACTAACTACTGTATACAGTATGTACTAACTTATATACTACCATCTAATGTCAATTACTACTGCATATCATACTGTATACAACTGTATATACTGTATATATATATATTACAAATGCATGTCATTCTGTGAACTATTACTATGTGCAAATAAATATCATACTATAGGCCTATACCAATAAATGTCATACTTTTTCATATACTGTTTTTGTCACACATTATATAGACATGTGTTAATGTATTTGTATATGTGCATTGTGCATGTGTATTGTGCATGCGCTTTGGATACGATGTTTGCTCCCAACGTATCCCAATTTGCTTTTTGATAGTATTTACATTTCTCCTCAATAAAGTAATATAACTATAACTAATCCAGTCAGGCCACCGCAATGTACCGAGGTGATGTTTTTCCGATACTGTCACGACATGTCTTTGTATGTGACATTGTATATCTCGCCCTTCTCATAGGTCCCGCCCCCTCCCCCTCGCTTCACCTGTACCCATTGGATAGCTTCCTCTATTGCTCCGCCTTCTTTCTCGTCATCACCCTCGCCGCCGTAGCGACCGTCTGCCATTTGTACTGCGCTCCGAGAAAGAAGGGAGGCGCTGAGATCGAGCCGGCGTTCCTGAGCTTAGACAAGAGCATGCACCTGACCAAACAGGTAGCTCACGTCTCTGTGTGGATGGAGGCCTATCACTGTCTTTCACCAGAAATTTGTTTTTCGACCAATCATGTTCCTGGGGGCGGGGTCTCGATTGGAAATAACGAAACACACATAAGCGGATGTGTGCCCACCCAGATGTACACCCCATCAGTTGAGTTGAGGTTGTTCACGTGGCCCCTGTGTGTGTGTGTGGGTGTGTGTGTGTGTGTCCTCTGCCTGCCAGGTTTCCCTGGACTCATGGTTCCTCCCAGCAGGGTCTGACCGCACCAGGACTCTGGGGACCCGTCCCGTCCTCTCCCCTTTCCTGTCCAAGGCATCAGAATTCCCGCCTACGACCCGGCCCTGGGGAAGATGCACCAAAGAAGGACAGGTACGCCACGCGGAACCTACCGCGTGCACGCGCTAGGAGGGCCAGGACTGCCACAGTTGGGTGGAGAGATACCCACACAAAGTTAAATACCCACCAGTCATTGTTCCTTTTAAGCCATTTTCATTTGTAGTTGTAGAGATAAAAATAAAGGTATAGAATGTAAAATCCCGCCCTCTTCTTGACCGCACGTATTTTGAGATTTGCAGAGTTTGAAATCCCACGTTAGAAAGTAAAGTCCTCCCTTTCCCATAAATATAGCTTGGAGAGATTCAGAGGGTTCCGGTTGCGCGGAGTAAATACAGACATTTTGGATTGAAAATCCCAGGTTGGAAACTAGACAGTCCCTTCCTTCCTCGTCGGCTAATTTGAGAGCTGCAAGATGTGCCAGAAGTCGGTCCAGAAAGTGAAAGTCACTTCCTACTCCCACAGAAACGTTGAGTCATCCCACCCGGGCCACCAGATGAGGTGCCCGGGTGGAGAGAACCTGGCAGAACATCTTTCTAGCCTAGAACCATGATCCACTTTTTCCCTCTCTGCCTGCTGCTATGTTTTATCAGTAAATGCTACGAAAAATATTAGGCATCAAATGCAGAACGCCCATTTCAGATATTATATAGTGCTAAAAATTATATAAAATTTCACTACGAGATGTATTCATGTGTTTCATTGCTTCTGAAGTGTAGCTAACTGGTAAATGTGAAGCTAATTTTAATGTGGTTGTATTAATTACTTACATACTGTCTGAATAGCGTTGGTGATATTTCCCCCCTGTGGATCCAATAAAAGCGGATTGATTAGTAACAACATAACACATTTATTCTAAGAATTGTATTTTGTATTGTCAATTTTAACCTGTAACTAGTAAAGCTAAAGCTGTCAGATAAATGTAGTGGAGTAAAAAGTACAATATTTGCCTCTGAGATGTCGTGGAATAGAAATATAAAGTATCAGAAAATAGAAATACTCAAGTAAAGTACAAGTACCTCAAATGTGTGCTTAAGTACAGCACTTGAGTCAATGTACCTGTTACTTTTACATTGTTACTTTCCACCCCTGGTTATGAATGACGAGCATGAATGGGAACATAGGATATTGACCTCCTCCTCTTCCTCTACCCCCTCCTCCTCCTCCTTCTCCCCCTTCTCCTCCTCCTCCTCCTCCTCCTCCCAGGCTGACCCTGGGCAAGGCCCTGGGCGAGGGATGCTTTGGTCAGGTGGTGCTGGCCGAGGTGGTCGGTCTGGAGAGGAACCGTCCCACACGCGTCACCAAGGTGGCGGTCAAGATGCTCAAAGGTTTCCTTTTCCACCCTTTTGTATTTATTCATTGTTGTATTTTTACATTTACATTTAGGGCATTTGGCAGACACTTTTATCCAAAGCGACTTACAAAGACTACATTTGTTGAAGGAGACAGCACTATATCACTGTGGTACATAAAGATAAGAATAGAGCCGGTGTCGAGCATTCATAGTTGCAAGGCTAATAGAACGAGTTTCATAATTGCTAGGTTGCCTACATAATAGCTGGGATAAGAGCAGAAGTTAAAACTTTTTATTTCTTAATTTGATCTGATCTTGTTTTCTGTTTATTTAAAAGTTGTAGTTGCATCTACACATTGATTAGTCTTGACTCTTTGCATCGATTAAACATAATACCATAACAGTGCATGTATGAATATGATATATATGGTATATTTCTGGTGACTGTACAGCGGATGGGACGGAGAGGGACCTGCGTGATCTGGTCTCTGAGATGGAGATGATGAAGACCATCGGCAGACACAAGAACATCATCAACCTGCTGGGGGCCTGCACCCAGGAGGGTGAGCCTGGAACCGCCTCACACCCAACACTAGGGTGTCGTAGGGTGTCATACATTCATAACTTCTCCTCTGTCCCGTGGGTCCTCTGGATGTAGTGGTGGAGGATAACATTTGAGACTCGAGAGTGTGTGTGCTATGATGTTATTACATGTACATTACGTTTATAGTCGTTTAGCAGACACTTTAAAACAACTTTAAAACAAAAGTCACAACCATGACAACCGTTGCCGTGGCGGCCTTTCCCCCCCCCCCCCCCCCCCCCGGCAGGCCCTCTGTACGTGGTGGTGGAGTACGCATCCCACGGGAACCTGAGGGACTACCTGCGCTCCCGGCGTCCCGAGGGCCAGGAGTACTGCACCGGGCCCTGGCGGGTGGCCCTGGGCGAGGTGGGGGTCTCGGAGCTGGTCTCCGGGGCCTACCAGGTGGCCAGAGGCATGGCCTACCTGGCCTCCAAGAAGGTGAGTCTCGGTGTTCACTTGTAAGTCCTCTGGGTGGGCAACATTGAATCTAATCCGAATTATTTTCCAACCTAATTATGTTCTCCTCTTTACATTTCTTTTGTGGGGATTGTGGGGATTTGGGGTGGGTCATCTCGTAAAAACAGAAGTAAAGGGTGGAGGCTATTCCAAAAATAGAAAAAAGAGGTAGAAAAAGAGGTAAATATCTACCTTTGTATGAATGGGTGAATGTGAGGCAACTGTAAAATGCTTTGGATAAAACCACTATATAAATGCAATCCATGTATTTAACTCCAGTGTATCCACCGAGACCTGGCGGCTCGCAACGTGCTGGTCACAGAGGACGACGTCATGAAGATTGCCGACTTCGGCCTGGCGAGGGACGTGCATCACATTGATTACTACAAGAAGACCACCAACGTACGCTCAACAGTCAACTGAGGGTTTGGGGTCGACTCCCAGCCCAAAGCTTGTGGGTTCGAAGCCCAACATCTGTAAAGATTCCCTTCACCCCTCCCTTTGAATAGGAGTGTTTGATAAATGAACATGTGATCGGAAGTAGAGTTTTCTCATGTTAAAAATGTGTGTATTTGACTGAATATATTGTGTGTACTGTCCTATAGGGTCGATTGCCAGTCAAGTGGATGGCGCCAGAGGCTCTGTTTGACCGTGTGTACACACACCAGAGTGACGTGTGAGTCTCACCCTACGCTTTCAGCACACACACACACACACACACACACACACACACAGCGTTACTAATTATAATACACCTGTTAATTGTGTAAAGTTGTAGTTGTTGAGCAGGTAGAAGATACTGACATGCCAGAGCTCACCTGAGTGTGTGTGGTGATGGCTGGTTTAACCTGGGGGGCATTGATTAGTCAATACATCAACCAGCCCGAGACTAATCAGCCTGACTGGGGCCAGGTGAGGCTGCTTAAACCAGCCACCAACCACACACACACAGACACAGACACACACACACACATCACAGTCTAATATTTTCTATTGCAGTTGATTTTGATTAGATTTTGTGTTCCTGTCTTGTGATTGGCCAGCTGGTCATTTGGGGTGCTGCTGTGGGAGATCTTCACCCTGGGGGGCGCGCCGTACCCGGGGGTCCCGGTGGAGGAGCTCTTCAAGCTCCTCCGGGAAGGCCACCGCATGGAGAGACCCTCCTCGTGCACCCCGGAGCTGTGAGAGCACACATGCACACACACACGCATGCACGCACGCACGCACGCACACACACACACACACACACACACACACACACACACACACACACACATACATACAGCTACTCAAAGCCACACACGCACACGTGTGTACACACTCACACATGCACAGATGTGTAAACATACAGGTGCAGTTGAACACATGCATGTACACAACACACACACACACACTCATCCATGCACACACACACACATATGCAACACACAGACAGCCACACGCACACACACAGCCACTCAAAGCCACACGCATACACGCATATATGCACACACACATACATGGGGAACCACACTATATTTACACCATCTACTTAAAATCAAACTTGTTTTTTCACAATTACAAGACTAAGAACTCCAAAGGCTCATATTAAATTGCTATTTCAATGTGACTCAGGAGTTGAGTACGTGTTAATTGGTCACGCTAACGAGGTAACGAGGTGGTGGTTTTGTGCTGCAAGGTATCGTCTGATGACCACCTGCTGGCACTCTGTCCCCTCCCAACGGCCCACCTTCCAGCAGCTGGTGCACGAGCTGGACCACACGCTCTCCCAGACCACCACCAAGGTGACCCTGAAACACCCGCATCTGATACTGCAATACTCACTGTCTGCTTTGCCTGTTCCCAGCCTCACTTAAAAAACTAAAACTATTGCTTATGCTAAATGACCAAATGTGAAATTCAACATAAGAATGTACTCGATAACAGCTCAAATAAAAGTAGAAGTTAAGCTTTTCAAAGTCAAAGTCAAAGTGTTTTATTGTCATATGTTCTTCATAACATCATTCAGGAATTCCTTCTCATTACTGGCCCCTTTGGCTGGTAAGTGAACTGCAGCTTGCTGGAGCTCAGCGCATTCAGAGCACTGGAGCTCTGTGGGTTGAGACCATAACAATCAAACTATTGTTAGTTATAATCATAAAAGAACATTGTACAAATTAAAAAGTGATGACAGAATAGACATTATCCACGCGTACATCACATTCTTCTCTTTTCCCTGCAAAACCAGACCTGTTCAATATAATAGAAGTCATCCCACAGGCTGTTGTACACGACTGAAAGTGGGTGAAGGTCTCCCTTTTTTTGTTAAATGCAGGTTACCTGTTCATAACCTGTTCATAGTCCCTTTAAGCTGTGTTTGTCCAGGTCCACATGTAACAGACAAAATAAAAGCATATGTGACTCATCGACTGTGTACTATATCATCGGAAGAGTCACCTCTTCCATGCACATCTCATGAACTGTTATATTCTGCCTCTGTCCCGCTCAAGCTTGATTTATGTTTTGGAGTTTCTTGCACTCCCTAGTGGACTTTAGTAGAATGTATCATGTGTCTGGTGTTCTGTCTCCACCCCCACTTCCCACTTGTCACTTTGTCTTCTTCCTGATGTGTGTTTCCCATGTGTTTGATTTGTATTTGTGCACTTTATTGTTTTGGTATGTAGTTTGCATAGTTCTGGTGTTTCTTTGGATCTGTTCATTCTTTCCTGTTTTCATGTTATAGTCTGCTTTTGGTTCGTTTACTCCTTGTTGGCTGTCGGCCATTTTGTCTCAGCTGTTTGCACTTCCCTCATTAGTCTCCCTATTTAACCTGCTCCTGTCTTGTGTTCTTTGTCGGCTTATGCTTTTCACACTAAACATAATACTGGGTTAAGGACACATTTAACCCCGGGCTGAGCAGCGTTTCACACTTGCATTTTTGAAAGAGGGTTAGCACCGCTTTTAACCCTGGGTTAACAAACCCTGCTACGAAGCAGAGTTAGCACCACTTTTGCGGTGCTATCCCCGAAATGCGGTGCCAAGAACACTAGTGTGAAACATTGTGGGGTTAGAAGGTAACAGCGATATGAAGACTATCCATCCAACCACCACAACCTCACCTCATTTACATATTAACACTCTAATCACACTGGACTTGTAGCCTGGACCAGCGTTTTTTTTTTATTAAAACCATTTACCTTACTTTGCTGCCTGCATTTGGGTCCCTTTGGGTCCTTTCCCTGTTCATCTTTACCGCGATGTGACATGAACAGATTGTTTGTTGCTGGCTGACAGCCCCAATTGAAGCTTATTTGAAGAGCGTGAATTAAACACGTTTATTTTCTGTCTCTCTGTCTCTTTGTCTCTCTGTCTGTTGGTCTGTGTGTCTTTGTCTCCAGGAGTACCTGGATCTATCGCTTCCCGGGGTCCAGTATTCTCCAGTGAGCTCAGACGATGGCAGCTCCTCCCTGGCTTGACTTCAGCACACCCCCCCCCCTTCCTCTTGTCCAGGAGCTCAGCGCTCCTCTGATGTTTGTGGTGTCTCCTGATGAGGGCCGGGGCAGTACCCGATGGAACTATAGCAGTCGGGTCAGTGGTGCTGATGGTGTTGGTCTGGTGGGTGGGATGGTGGAGACAGCAGCTGGTTCTGGGTGGATCATCCCCCCTCCATCACTTCCTGGTTCTGGAGGGGCAAGCCAAGTTCTGGAGGGGCATCTCTGGAGTGGTTCCCCGGGACTTTTTAGGGCCGTGAAGCCAATTTTTTTAGGCCTGCGGCCCGAACTTCTTACATTTTCGTGCGTCTGCTTCACCAACACATTGCTTTAACATCATGAACTTAAACTGCATTTAAAGCAGTTGTTGCTCGCCTGTGACAACCATGAGGCAGTCTGCTGTGAGACTACATTTGCAGGACCTTTCAAACTTTTTATGTTTTTATTTCTTATCCAAAATGCACAATGAAATATCTCTTGTCATCGTTTAGTCAATAAGCAATCTCTCACGGCCCCATATGCACATGGGTGACCCCAAAGTTGGGAAATAATGTCTTATTTAGACTCTCACTTTGAGAGAGACTCTCACTGACACACACACACACACACACACACACACACACACACACACGCTGCCCGGACCTGCTCGAGGTATTATGCTTTTTTTGCTTAACATAATATATGTTGTGATTATCGATTATCATGATCGATTACCTTTTAGTCATTTAGCAGATGCTCCTGCAAAGCAAGTTAAAGCTGTTGCTGTGGTTTAGATACTGGTCATCCAGGAGCATGCAGGTCGTTGAGGCATCTTGCTGGAGGATATGCTGAAGACTATAGGCAGACCGTGGACATCATGGAACATTTTAGCCAGGAGTCAGCAACGCCGCTTTTTAGGGCAAAAGTGTATAAAATAAAAAGTTTGAAAAAAAAATAACATGTCCTCATAGGTAGTTATTTGAGTTCGCCAGGAAACGTTTTAAGCAAGGTGACGGGGAGTTTTTGCACTGTTGAGACATTTAGAGACATTTACAGTTGTTAGCCTTCTGGCGAACAGACAATACAACTTATAGGAACGCGCTGTGTTGTATTGATTAGCCTCACCGACGCAGCACCACACACATGCATCTGGCCTTCCTTCCTCAGAACATTCTTTATGCCCACACACTTCTTTCTTATGTTCCAAACTTTTTTTTCTCTTCCCACTCAATATAAGTAGTTTGTCCGGATGACTTATTCCTCCTTCCTGTTACAAGCCAATAGAATGTGTTCATCAAGGTTTATCATCCTTGTACATTGAATTTGGCCTCTTGTCATTGTTCGTTCCCCTCCTGTCCTGTCTGTCTCTCTTCTGAATAGTTTGGTAAGTGTGCTGACTGTTTGCTGACCGCTACCTGTGGGCAAACACTTAAACATGGTTATTGTGCATTTATTACCCCACATTAGAGCGATATAAAGATGATGCAACTTTGGACAAAATACATTGATAAATGACAAAATGCTGGGCTTTGCGCTAATGCTATTAGGCTAATCTAGAGCAGGTATCTGACCACCAGAAAGGTCGCCAGTTTGATTCCCTGCATCCATCCTGACTGTGTTTGTGTCCTGTCGAGGTGGCCCTGAGCGAGCGACATCCCACCACCGTGCATCTTATTTGCATTCTATTTCCAGGGTTAAACTAACATCCTGTGAGTGCTCTTCCAGCATAACAACCCCCCCTTCCTTCTGGGCCGGTTAACCGCTCGGCTGGCTCTCCTCTCCCCACAGCTCCGTGCAAGTTAACGAGGTGTTTCGGTGAGGCGAGACCCCGCGGCAGGCTGCTAAGCCCTGGGAGACATATAACCTCCCCCTTTCCAGCTCCAAAGCTATTCATGACCAACTCACTATGGACTCATAAAACAGCCAGGGGATTCTTCTTGAGGGTGCTTTAGAAACGGTCAATATTATTTTTGTTGGTTTTGTGTGACCCACTTTCAAAACCCGTTTGCTTTTAAAGGCAACCTATTATTGTGTTGGATTGCTGCACAGAAACATTGTCATGCTTGTGTGTTTATGTGTGTGTGTGTGTGAGTAAAATTGTAACAAACCTCCTAAAACACAGTGTCTGAAAGCCATTATCTGCATTTCTCAGCTCAAAGTGTGTTAATCCGTCATGTGTTGTGAACGAGAATGGGGATGGCCTCAGTCAAAGACGAGGCCTATTGGCAAATTAAATGGATTTCGTTTTAGGAGAGACTTAATACATCCCGGATGCTCGCAGTTCTCGGAACTTAAGCGCTGTAGAGCTGTAGTTATTCGAAGGCATTTAATTTGTAAGATACTATTGGAGATATGAGTATTACATTTAATTTGTAGGCTACTTTTGGAAATATGAGTATTACATTGAATGTGTAGGCTACTATTGGAGATATGAGTGTATTACTTGATATAAAGTTCAACTACTATATGAGTGGTGTGATGCATTTAACTCTTTAACAAGGCCTGGTCGCAAAGGTGTTACTATCAGTATCTTGATTTATTTCATTATGAATTGTAAAACATTGTATCTTTTTCCATGTTTAAAACTACCGATGGCCAAGCACTGAGAAACATCTGAAACAATCATCCATGAGCCAAAATCCACAATGACATCATTTATTCCAATACAAACAAAGTTCCGCCGCAGAGTACCAGACTTCTACTTAAGTTCCTTATTAGATATATATTATACACAATCTTTCCAATCCCTCCTGCTCGTCACAGTAAACGTGTTCAACACTGTATCCTAGCCTTCGCATCGCAACTACAATTTTAAACCGTACGTGACGGACACGAGAGAGAGCCAATCAGAGGACGAGCAGGAATCACGACCAGCATGAGCCCGCCTCCTCTCCCTAGAAGCCTTGATAGCACTTGTGGATCCATGCACTATATCAAATATAGAAGCCTCATAAATTAAACATTGTACAAGAAAATAGACTCCAATGAGAATCAACATGTTTTTTTTGTGTGTTTTGTACCTATAATGTTTGGTTGGATTAGATTAGTCAAAGTAACAAGTATGCTTTTTGTTGGACAGATACATTTTGGGATTTTGGATAAGCTGTGGGTGGTAGTGTCGCTTTTAAAAGTCAGCTTATTCACAGACCCATCGATCGTCAACATAACAAAACATATTTAGCTACCATAGCTGACCATTTGAATAAATTAGAAGAAGAAGAAGGAGAAAGCTTGCGTGCAAAGGTGTGCGTGTGTGTGTGTGTTTCTATCTGTGTGCCTAGACATTAGCATGTGTGTGTGTGTGACACAAAAATATTCAGGACGCATGCTCAAATGCATGCATCCCATGCATTAATGTCTCGTGTGTGTGTGTGTGTGTATGTGCATGTGTGTGTGTGTGTGTGTGTGCGTGCGTGCGTGTCTCGTGGCAGCGTGAGCCCGCGTCTAATTCTCCCCCTTGTAATTGCTCAGCTTCTCGTCCACGGACCGCTTGCGGGCGAAGAGGTGGGTGGGGTCGCGACCCCTGAAGCTGGGCTGGATGTTGAAGACGGGCATGTTCCGCCAGCTGGCCGGGCTGTTGTGGCTGCCCACCAAGTTGGCGCCGGGCACGCAGGGCTTGTTCTGCAGCAGCAGGAACAGGGTCTCCATGTCGGGCCCCAGCCGGGCGATGAGGCCCGCCCGCACCACCGCCACCGTCTGCTCGTCGCACGCCAGCAGGGCCTGCAGCAGGGTGCTGTAGTACCTGCAGGGGGCGCAGTTGTACACTCATGGGTGCACGTCTTTTGCATTGTTACACATGGGAAGGAAAGACGCACCTGTCCCGTTTAAAGGGGACCTATTATACCACCGGGTGTGAGCATGATTAGCCATTACAAGCCGTTTCATTCACTAAAATTGTCGTGTGACTAAAACCCATCGAAAAACCGTGACATCACAAGTGGGAGTGTCCACCCTGATGTATGATGGATAGATAAGCCTACCACTTGGGACAGTCCACTGGGTAGGCTGATCTAGTCGTACATACATACATACATACATACATAATACATACATACATACATACATATGGGTGGACACGCCCACTTGTAATGTCACTGTCACAATGACAATTTTAGTCACCTTGACAATTTTGAAACTGCTTGCTATGGCTAATCACGCTCACACCTGGTATCAAAAGCTACCCGTTTGTGACATCACAAGTGGGACTGTCCACCCAGATGTTTCTAAAAAAAAAAAACACTGGACAACAATAGGGACAATACATCTATGTTCCACATGTTGAATCGCTTTAAAATCTGGCTTTACAAAGAAAATTCTTGAGTACAGTTGATTTGAGGTGAAATTCCATATGAAGGAAATATTCAAACCAAGACGAATGACGAATTTCCACAGGGATCATGATTCAGTCAAGCCACGATTCCTGTTTCGACAGGTTTTGTCTCAAGTTTCAAAACAATTTTATTAGATGCAGGCCTGACGTGGTACCGCCCAAGGCAACTGCAAACTGTGTGGTTTGACAAGTCATGGATTCCACTGGTTTGATCCTTCTAATTAACCACCTGACTGGCCTGAGTCACTCAACGTCTGCAACTCCTCGTTAGTTTGGTACCAAACCAAACCCGTCTGTAAATCCTTCTGATAAGAAAAGGCCAGTAGGATAGTGTCATGGCTAAAGTATTTGACTCCTGGCACAAAGCTTTAATGAGTTCGAACCCCATGACCTGCAGACATCCTTGGGCAAAATGCCCTAACCTCTACGTGGCTATTAATAGTGAAATATAAAGGCCTTAGGTGATATGCACCTCTTGCCAGGCCGTTATTGTGAATAAGAATTTGTTCTTAATTACCTTGCTTGGTAAAAGAATGTTTGATGATGAAGATGAAGATGATGATGATGGTGGTGTATTTACCTGTTGGGGAAGTGGGTGGGCACCTGAACCACCTCTCCGATGGCGTCTGGGTTGGTGCGCGCCACGGTGCAGATGTCCAGACTGCTGTAGCAATCCTCCTGGACCTACATCCCACACACACACACCTGATTATACATAACTATAGCACACATTAAGATACTCACGTTCTGCCTACATACATAGCACCCAAACACCACCATGCTAATTACACATAACTATACACCCACTTGGCTCTTTATACAGGACATACCTATATCACACAGCCAACAACTATATCATTATACATCCATGTATCACACACACACACACACACACACACACACACACACACACACACACACACACACACACACACACACACCTCGTTAACTACCATACCGATAGCAGCACACACAGACACACTCTTTATAGACACATTGAACACCCAAACACATCATTAGACATACTTATGGTATAGCACACAAACCGGCACTACACAACCCATTGACCCAGACACATATATGTGCATATGTGTGTGTGTGTGTTTACCTCAGCGATCATCCTCTGGAAGACATTACAGCGACGGATGGTTTGGAACACTTTTGCTGTAACTCCCTGAGCGATGCAGCGCAGGCTGTCCTTCACAAAGGTCTTACCCTGAACAGGAAACACAATATACTGTCTTAACCTGATCCAGAAACAACAACAATATCCTGTGTTTAACTCTGTATAGCAACAATGCTCTACACAGGATAAAATACACCATGATGTGTAATAACACAACATAAACAACTGTACAGCAATAACACAAAGCTATTGTACCCTGTAAGATGAATATAATACTAAACGGGGTTTTACACTGCAGATAAATACACTGTACTTTACCCAGTATAAAGGTCTATCCTGCAGAACATCACAATAGCATTGTGTTTACCCTGTAAAAATATAATAATACTGTGATACCTGTAATAATAATAATACTACTGTCTTAACCTATAGCACCACAATATGCTATTTACCCTGTGCAATAAACACAATATACAGTTGTATCCTGGAAAAGGATAACAAGTAATATTGTGTGTACCATCTATTCAGCGATGGGAAGTAACGAAGTACAAATACTTCGTTACTGTACTTAAGTAGATTTTTTAGGTGTCTGTACTTTACTTGAGTATTTATTTTTTTGACAACTTTTACTCCCTACATTTAAAGACGAATATCTGTACTTTCTACTCTTTACATTTTCAAAACGGGACTCGTTACTTCAGTTTTATTTCATTTGAGGGGAATTGTTTACATCATTGCATCACGTGTTCCCAACATCAAGAGCGATCTCAAGATAAATGGATGGACAACAACACAGAAGAGACGCTCGTGCATCCATCGCGTTACAGGAGCTCTGATGTCACGCATGTGACGTCAGACTTAACGAGACGAAACAGACTTAAAAATAAAATACGAGAGGAACACGTGACGTAACTAGCGAGAACTAAACACACACACACACACACACCTAGGTGTCTTGTGTAACATTGTGTGTATGTGTGTTACAACTATCATGTATAATGTGTTAGTAAACATCATATTATGACAAAAGAGTAAAAGTTTAAAAAGTGTCCAAAGTTTCCAGTTCTGTTGCTGGCATTGAAAGCTGATGTTCTCCATTGGAGCCTCACGTTAATATTGGTCCACGTTAAGTTCATTATTTTCAATATATTAAGAATTAAAATGGCTACTTTTTACTTTTGTACTTGGAGTACATTTCAGAGCCTGCACTTTTTACTTGAGTAAAGAATCTGAATCAGTACTTCAACTTTTACCAGAGTCGTTTTTTACACAAGTATCTGTACTTCTACTTAAGTAAAGGATGTGGATACTTCTGCCACCTCTGCATCTATTATACTGTTTTACATTGTAAAAGAATATCAGCCAGACAGACACAGACAGACAGACAGACAGACAGACAGACAGGTGTGCAGCCTATACCTGCGTGTTGAAGGTGGCTGCGGTGTGCAGGAAGAGCTGACAGATGTCGTGCATCCCGTCGGTGTCGCAGGTGGAGTTCTCTAGGCACGCGAACACCCCGCAGCCCACCGCCACGGCGCCGTTCAGACACCTGGCCACGTCATCTGCACACACACACACACACACACACACACACACACACAGTCAACCTGTTAACCTAATGCGCATGCGATTACCATTTAAGAGTCACAATCAACGCAAATGTTAATCAACACTATACATGTTGATCAACACTATACATGTTGATCAACAATCATCATCACTATCAATGTTGATGTCCGGCTGTCTGAACCGTAGTGTTGTGGACTGCTGCCTCCTGCCGTGGCCAGGACGCTCTTTAAAAAAAAAATCTCTTAATGGAAGAAAAAAATAATAATAATAAAAGATGTTATAAGCACAAAAAAAACAGGTGCTTCACGTATAACATTAGTTTTTCTCAGGACACTATCTAGGCTCCGAGGTAACAGTAGCCTACTGACAACTTTGAGAGTTATAAAGTATACAAGTGAAGGTGTACTCACTCGGGCTGTTGGCGGAGAAGCGCGCCCGGCGAGGGGAAGACTCTGCGGGCGCCGGGCTGAACTCGAAGCCCGCGGCGGTGGTCAGGACCAGGAGGAGGACAAGCAAACCACACTGTGCCGACATGTTCACCTGACTGACTGACTGGCTGGCTGACTGACTGACTGGCTGACTGGGATGAGATGAGGTGAGGTTGTTGTCTTGCTGTGGATGTGGATGTGTTTGTTTGTGTGTTGTGTTTGTGTGTGTGTGTGTGTGTTGTTGCTCTTGCTGGCTTGTCTGGATGCAGACCCTCTCTCCTCTATTTATGTGTTAAGTTGTCGCGTCCATCGTCACTCAGCGTGACCGTCCAATCACAACGCGGCATCTCAACCCGTGCAGCTAATTGAACATTTCCGCTCCGTCTAATCAATTCGTGACATAAAAGATTGTAATCAAGGTGTGAGTTCCGGAGAATCATTTAACGAGACAGGCCGGGCTAATTCGTATGCGTTGACACAATTCTCCTTCCCGAACGTCCACAATAGCTTTTGGAATTAATTAGCTGACGTCATTTAATTGGAATTCTTTTTACCAGCTTTCATCGGCTGTTTTTTCACCGCCATGTAAAAAAAAACCCCAAAAAAACATGCGTGCGTTTAACTTATTCTAAAAATAGCCCTCATTGAGGTCGGAAACGGAAGAGGCTCAAGAGGTCGGTCGTGTAGAAACTGCTGATCAGTGAACACAGATATCCATCAGTTCCTGGGGAGCCTCGGTCAGTCCGGGCAGGACCAACACAAGCGAACAAGTGAACCCAGCCCCACACGCCTGGCGAACACATGGATCTCTCATTTTTGGTGCCAGAAAAAACACGACCACATCCAGGCCTTTTATCACATGACCCAACGCGACTTTGCTGTGATGGACAACAAAAAAATCAATCAATCAAATATGAGTAAAACATAATAAAACAAAAAAGAATGTGAGAATGAGAATAGGCCAAAATAAACACTTGTTGTAGCCCATAATAGTCGGGATAAAGTAATTAGACCGACTGCTTTTGTTTTCTCATCCGGCTCTAATCTTACACTCATCTTATATTCTAACAGATAATTTGATTAGAAATCTGTAATAAATCTCCTAAAAAGCAATCGATACCAAATATGTTCTGCATCACTGTCACAACTAGTGGACGTTTCCTTGGCAGTTAGCGCTCAAGTCATGGGCTAACAGATGTGTGGGGCCCCTTTATTCATTGATTTATTTCATTATTTATTGATTTATTGATTGTAACATTCCTTCACCGTTCTCCAAAATCTCATTCTAGTCCAGTCGTGAAGCTAATTTGTGCAAACTGCTTTCCTGAAAAACAACAACAACAACTTGTGTTGAAGTAAACATTCCTTGCCATTCTAACAAAACAGATCAGCATGTAGAGATAGGCCTATTAGTGGAGGTGGAAAATTCGGTGTGTCTTATCCGTGTGCATCTGGTGCGGCGTGTGAGAGGCCTGACCCCAGGTGGCTGGGAACAAACGGCTGCTTTTAAACGCCCTGACCCCCGGCCGACCTGATTAGCTGCCCTGGGGTCAGTGGGCAGAGATAAGCATCAGGCTACCCTAATATGGAAACAAGTCTCACATATCCAGATTATTTTCGACTGTGTTTGTGTGTCTGTGTGTGTCTGTGTGTGTGTGTGTGTTTGACCTCAATCACCTTCCATTAAATCCTCCCTGGAATCACTATCAATTACCCCAGTCTGTTCATATTTCTCATTCCAAAAGAAACCCTGCTCCTTTTACTGTAAAGTCTGTAAATAGTGTGGATATTTGATTCTTTGGTTATTTGTATTGTTCTGTTGCACATTCCTGAGCATCGCCATTTTTTCATTTCACTGCATATCCTGTATGTGTATGTGACAATTAAAGTTCTGGAATCTTGAATCTTGATCCATACAGCAAATACAGGTGAAATAAAACAGACCAATCAGCATAGACTGGGCCAAATAAAGTTACTTTTAGACAGATTTGAAAAGCAATAACTCACACTTTGGTTTATAATAGAGAAGACATCTTTTAATACATGGGAACAAAACGGTAAACCGTGCTGCTGACCAATTTCATTCTAAAATATAGTTGTGTGTGGTGATGGGCTGGCTTAACTGTGTGCAGCCTCACCCAGCAGCCCCAGATTAACCAGCCTGACTGGGGCCAGGTGAGGCTGCTTAAACCAGCCACCGACCACACACACACTCAGTCACTCACTCAGCAAATAGCTAACAATACAAATATATCAAAGAAAATAATGAACAACAACATAAGCACATGAACAACCAAAAGCTTTATAACACGTTTAAACACTTGTGTAATCGTGCCAACAGCAGAGAAAGATCTTCTCTCTAAAACTCCAGGTCCCAACCAGACTCTTCGTCCGGAGGCTCGTCTGTGTCTTCGGGGAAATAGTCAAAGTTACTGTTGTCCAGCGGCCCGTTCACCTGACAAAACAACAGATACCAGATACCCTTAGTTAGTCGCCCTCATGCCTGTTTTAATTCACTTATTTCACACAAGCTACGGTTATGTACAAAACAATCTGTCTGTGCTTTTCGTGGTCCAAGTAAAAGAAATAACATTAAGAAGGCCTATGTCCCAATGATAGCTCAGACATACACTCAGACATACACTCATGCTCAGTCACACTGCTACCCCGTCCAGAAAGCTTTTTAGACACAAATACAGGAGAGAGGGGGGAAATGACGTGTTCGAGTGATTTTAATTGTTGAAATCCACCTCAATCCTCCCACTTACTTTAATTTAGCAATTGAACAATAGAAAAAAACACAATTAACCCAAGAACTGTCATTAATAGTCTGATTTCTAAAGCCAACGAGTCAACAAAAGACTCAAAGACGAGTTTCCAGTCAATAAAACGGTTGTTTTGTGGTTGTTTATGGGCTGTTAATGGGTTGTTTACTGGTGACGGCAGCATACTTACAGTGGGTGTGTAGGGTGAGTCTATGGTTCCCTGACGGAGGCCCTCCCAGTTGAACCCTTCGAACCACCTGAAGGATGAGTTACCGTGACTACCATGATCCATCCATTCAGAGGCTGGAGATTTGAAGAGACTGTGTGTGTGTGTGTGTGTGTGTGTGTGTGTGTGTGTGTGTGTGTGTGTGTGTGTGTGTGTGGTGTGTGTGTGTGTGTCTCACTTGTGGTTCTGAATGTCCTTCACCCCGTTCTTCTGGTTACCCAGCCGCTCTGATGGATTGTCCCTGGACACACACACACACACACACACACACACACACTCAAAAAACACACGCACACACACACTTGAATGAAGCACAACACACACACACACACACACACACAAATACAACACACACTCTCTCTCTCTCTCTCACACACACACACACACACACACACACACACAAATACAACACACACTCTCTCTCTCTCACACACCACACACACACACCTCTCTCTCTCGCACACAACACACACACACAACACACACACACACACACACACACACACACACACACACACACACACACACACACACACACACACACAGCATGAGTGGTTGGCACTTCATTGGGTTGTAGATTGTAATTAGTGGCAAGTGGTTAGCGGTTAGCAGTTAGCAGTTAGTGATTAACGGCTAGCGGCTAGTGAGCATCACCTGCAGAGACGCTTGATGAGGTTGGCAGCACTCTTGGTTATCTTCTTGGGGAACTCCACCATGTCGATCCCTCTCAGGATGATGTTGTACGTCTTCATGGGGTCTGACCCCGAGAACGGGGGGCTGTGAGGGGATGACGTCACTATCCAGTCAGCATCTGTATATCTATATATCCCGCTAGCAAGCTATTTAGCTATTTGGCCATCTAAACAATCTATCTAGCTCTTTTCTGACCGATCAATCGACTGTACCTGTCCCTCCATCCCTCCCTAACCCTCCCTCCCTTCCTTCCTCCCCCCCCCCCCCTTCCCTCCCTCCCCCTCCCTCTCACCTCCCCTCCCCCCCCCCTCCTTACCTGCCGCTCAGCAGCTCAAAGATAAGTATGCCCAGGGACCAGCAGTCTGCGGAGCTGTCGTGGCCCTTGTTCAGGATGATCTCGGGGGCCACGTACTCAGGGGTGCCGCAGAACGTCCACGTCTTCTTGCCCAGGCCCACCTTCTTAGCGAAGCCAAAGTCCACCTTTGGGGGGTGGGGGGGAGAGAGCAACACACGGGTAAGGTTACAGTTTTATTGATCAAATGCACACAACTGTAGTCCACAGGGTTTGACTAGGTAATCAATATATAAGGTAATTACTTAAGATATACAAAGACATTCTGGTCCATCCAGGTTCCATACAGGTGGTTGTCATAGTAACGTGAGTCATAATGACGTACTTCCTCCTATTCATACTTACAAAAACATGGTTAGCATCTTTGGTAGCTATGTAATAAAGAGAAAGTTATATTCCCTGTCTGAAGGCCTTGTGAGCTGCCAGATGAATATTATGGAGGGCAGTAGCTTAGGTGGTAGAGCGGTTGTCTAGCAAACAGAAGGCTGCTGGTTCGATCCCCGGGCTCCGCCTGGCTAAGTGTCGAGGTGTCCCTGAGCAAGACACCACCTAACCCTAACTGCTCCTGATGTGTTGGCTGTTAACTTGCATGGTTGACACCACCGTCGGTGTATGAATGGGTGAATGTGAGGCAACTGTAAAGCGTTTTGGATAAAAGTGCAATCCATTTACCATGAATAGAATTACGTCAGGGGGGATTATTGTGTTCGACTCCCAGCAGAAAGTTACCGGGTTCAATCCCCAATGTCCGCAGCCAACCTGCATCTTGCTTGTCCTTGCTCCTTAATTATATGTATCTGAATTAACTTGTAAGTCGCTTTGGATAAACGCATTGTAAAATAGTCAATATTTCGCTTTGAATGAATAGTAATTACAGTCATTCTTAATTAACGGGTGTTCCTTCGTCAGTGTGTTGTTGGTTTGTTGGTGTTGGTGTGCGGTTGCCATGGTACCAGCTTGGCGTAGCCCCGCTGGTCCAGGATGATGTTCTCAGGTTTGAGGTCCCGGTAGATGATCCCTCGGCAGTGGAGGAAGGCCAGCGCCTCGATCACGCAGCCCGTGTAGAACCGCGTGGTACCGTCGTCAAACGAGCCCCTGGTGGGGAACAAACATGTGAACACACACACATAAGCACACGCATACACAGACACACACACACACACACACACACAGATTAATATACATAAACACATGCATACACAGACACACACAGACACACACACAGACACAAACACACATACACACACACACACACACACACACACACACACACAGACACACACATACACACACACAAACACACACAAATGGATCAATATACATAAACACGCACACAAGTGCATAAAATAGACACGCACACGCACACACACAGACACACACACAGACATAAAAATACCCATAAACATGCACGCACACACATACACACACATGTCACACACAATACAATAAACAAGGCTTAACCACACACACACACACAGACACAAACATACCTGTCTCTGAGTAGTGACCACAGCTCTCCTCCCAGACAGGACTCTAGCAGCATGTAGAGGTACTTAGAGTCTCTAAAGGTCCGGTACAGCCTACACATCACAACAAGACTTGTATATAGAGTCTCTAAGGGTCCGGTACAGCCTACACATCACAACAAGACTTGTATATAGAGTCTCTAAAGGGTCCGGTACAGCCTACACAACACAACACAACACAACAAGACTTATATATAGAGTCTGTAAGGGTCCGGTACAGCCTACACAACACAACAAGACTTATATATGGAGTCCCTAAGGGTCCGGTACAGCCTACACAACACAACAAGACTTATATATAGAGTCCCTAAGGGTCCGGTACAGCCTACACATCACAACAAGACTTACAAATAGAGTACATTTTTGACAAATAATGTAATGAACCTGTAGCATTTTTTGCTGTGTCTGCAGTATGTGAAATATTGCATGCACAAAATGCCAACAACGAAGCAAATTACAAATAGCCCTAATTATAATTATATTGTGAACGGGAACTGACATATTTTTCAACCACTCATTAGCTTCGCTGTGACCTCTGTCCGTGACATTTCGTGGCACCACCTGACCTTGCCTCGAGTCACATGGGTGTTGTTAGCCTGATTGGTGGGGGACCCCGTGGTCAGCCGCCCCCCCCCCCCCCCCACCCCCGCCACCGGGCCCCTGACCTGACCTGACGGTGAAGGGGCTGTGAGCCTCCATCATGATGCGTCTCTCTGACAGGATGTGGTCCTGCTGGCTGGTGTCCAGGATGTGCCTCTTCTTCAGCACCTTCATCGCAAACGATCGGCTGTCGTCGTTCTTTAGCTGCACCTGGGTCACCCGCGCGCGCACACACACACACACACACACACACACACACACACACAAATGGATTAATATACATAAACAGTGCATACAATAGACACACACACACATACACAAATGGATTAATATACATAAACAGTGCATAAAATAGACACACACACACACACACACAAATGAATGAATATACATAAACAATGCATAAAATATACGCACACACACACAAACACACACACAATCACATAAATACACACTCACATCACATGCACACATTTTAATTCAATTCATTCATTCATTCATGTCTCCATTACACTCTGTCAAGCTGCGTTCACTTCAGACATTGTTTCCTGTGAGAAAAGCGGTCATTTCCGGGGTCGCTGTATGGGACATAACACGCCAACCAATAGTTTTAAGCCGTGAGTGACTTTGTGTGTTTTAAAAGACTCCTATTATACCACCAGGTGTGATCGTGATTCGCCATTCCAAGTGGTTATATGTCTGCTTTATTAGCTGTGCTCGAGTACACAATGGCTGACCTAGCAAAGCGACAAACGCGTTGTCGCGTCGCTAGGTCAGGTGGTTGGGTCAGGTGTCAGATATCTGCGTCGCAATTTCCATCTTGCTGTCATAAGTTCTGCTTCTATGCACACGGACCAGTTCCACGCGGCTGTAGCCTCCCATTCCCAGGGTGCAGATGACGTTGAAGTCAGTGAGAGACACGCTGGAGAAGAACACGGCCTCCGCTTCCACTCTGCAGCAACAACAGCAACAATAAAAACAACACCAACAACAACAGAGTTATTAGGAAATATATATTCATGTTGTCACTGCTCATATTGTGTGTGTGTGTGTGTGTGTGTGTCCATTTCTACTACTGTCCTGTGACTGTAGTATATATACAGTATATCTGAATAAATGTATGTAAATGTGTGCATGAGAGCATGGGGCTCCATCCAACATGGATGCTGAACGTACTTAGCGTTGTGTTCATCGCTCTCGTACTGCTTGTTGTTCACCTCGTCCAGACCACCGATGAGCTGCTTGAACGATCTACCAAGAAACACACAAAACACAGTGTCCAATCACATCTTTTGATTGGTTACTCCTATCCACGTGTGGACACTTCTTCTCTTCTTCCCCAATGACACTCTCATGTAATGTCTGTGTGTTTTTATTTATTGGGGTGGCCATTGTTAGCTAACGTGACGAGCCAGATGGTTTGTTCCACGGAATCCTCTGGGAAGTCGTCCTTTGAAACTGTTTGGAAAAGGGCTGCCACTTTAAAAACAAATCACTTGGCAGGTGATTGGATGATCTGTCTATCACTACAACCGTAGCTGCCAGTATTTCTCATAGGATGCTGATTGGTCCGAACCACTGGTGGCTTGGCCACAAGCGGATTGCTTGAAACCTGGCCAGACCAATCTTCAGAGAGAAACAGAATATGAACTTGAGAGATTAGAAGGATCTCACAAGGCTAATTGTTAGCACCACACCACACCCATCAAACCATCACACCTAGAAGCCTGTGCTACATTGCTAATGCTAGAGATGGTGCGTTTGTGTGTTGAAAGTCCAAATGAGGATCCAAATGAAATAAAATGATTTTTTTACAACGTGACTCACTCTCGATCGATTACCAAGCAGGTGACATCACCCACAGCCATGACGCTGGCATTTCGGATGTCCTCGCTGAAATAAAAAAGAAGATAAAGGAGACAGAGGAGGAGGAGAAGGAGGAAGAGGAGGAGGAGGAGGAGGAGCAGGAGGAGGAGAAAGAGGAGGAGGAAGAGGAGGAGCAGGAGGAGGAGGAGGAGAGAAGGTATTACACAGTCACACAAACATTTTTTTTATTTTTTTTACTGGTAACTTTAACCATCTGCTATTTTGCAGTACATTTGCTCTGTGTTGTCGGCTATAAAGACCTACTGTACATTAAAACCAAAGCCTTATCAAATCACATAATGAATGGAAAATCTGCATGGACAATTATCACCATAAACACACAAGTGGTGCAGGACATTGGAATGTTAAAGTATATGTTGTTGTTGTTGTTGTGTGTGTGTGTGTGTGTTTTTTTCATTTTTACGACTTTGTTGTTGTTTACCCTTTGAGGGCCTGCTCTCCGAACCAGTCTCCCTTGGACAGCATGTTCAGAAACACTGGCTCCTCATTCACTGAGTTCTGCTGGCTGACTTTCACCTGCACAACACACAACACACAACACACAACAACACACAACACACGACAACACACAACACACGACACACGACACACAACAACACATGACACATGACACACGACACACAACGCACAACACACAACAACACGCAATGACACACGACACACGACACAAACAACACATGACACACGACACACGACACACAACAACACATGACACACAACAACACATGACACACAACAACACATGACACACGACACACGACACACAACAACACATGACACACAACAACACATGACACACAACAACACATGACACATGACACACAACAACACATGACACATGACACACGACACACAACGCACAACACACAACAACACGCACACAACACACAACACATGACACACAGCCATTAGAACACAACACACACAATATTGTGTAAATATTGTTGTACACTAACTAGCATAACATTTACATATTGAACTATGAATAATTTATTACAGATATGATTTTTTTAATTTTTGACAATTGTAGAATTCTTAAAAACAGTTGCATAAAATTTTATTTCATGAAATATCAACAGATGGTTCAGCAGGACAGCATTGCACAATAGCAGCCATAGAGGTACTGGGTTCGATCCCCATATGGCTGCAGCCATATGGGGATCAATAGTTAAATAGTACTCAATAGTAAATAGTGCTAATGCATTTAGTCTTCATTTCATCATATTGATATAATGACAATCTGATCTTCCTCCTCCTCACCTGTCCTTCGCTGATGATGAAGAAGGTATCGCCAGTGGCGCCCTGGTGGATGATGTAATCACCATCATTGTAATGAGTCTGAGATCATGGACGAGAGAGGTAGAGAGAGAGAGAGAGAGAGAGAGAGAGAGAGAGAGAGAGAGAGAGAGAGAGAGAGAGAGAGAGAGAGAGGGAGAGGGGAGAGAGAGATCATGCCATAAAAAGGTTTATGTCTTTTATTTCATAAAGAATAACGATAATGTAACATAGATGTGGGAGATATGGGAACACTGCTTGTAAAATCTCATTGTGTGTCTGTCTGTGTATGCGCATGTGTGTGTAAGTGTGGATGCGTCTGTG
>PIJE02000450.1:70466-117966 GCA_002895965.2 Coryphaenoides rupestris | reverse complement strand
TGTGTGTGTGTGTGTGTGTGTGTGTGTGTGTGTGTGTGTGTGTGTGTGTGTGTGTGTGTGTGTCTCGACTGACTCCTTGCTCTTGCTGTAGCTGGTGAGGGTGACGTGTGTGAGCTGTGAGGGGTCCAGGGCGGTGGGCTCAGCGGAGATGGCCTGACGCTTGGTCCGCTGAGGCTCATCACTCACAGGGGGAGACGCCTCTGCTGCACACACACACACACACACACACACACATGGAGAAAAACACACACACTTTCACACACACACACACACGCACGCACGCACGCACGCACGCACGCACACACATACACACACACACACACACACACATACATGGAGACACACACACACCGACACCACACACACATGGAGACAAGCACACACACACACACACACACAGAGACAAACACACACACTTTCACACACACACACACACACACACACATACATGGAGACACACACACGGAGACAAACACACACTTTCACACACACACACACACCATACACACACACACACACACACACACACACACACACACATACATGGAGACAAACACACACGCACACAAACACACATAAACACACACACAACATCCATCAAATGAGTTAGTGTGTGTTTTTTCTTTAATTCTATTCCATGTATTTCATGTATTTTATTTTATGTGCACGAAGATCGATGTCCACACGTGCGCACCTGCGGCGTTGGACTGCGCGTCGTTGGCGGCGGTCTGCGCGGCGGCTGCGGCTGCGGCGGCGGCGGCGGCTGCGGCTGCGCGGTGCCTGTCCAGCTCGAGCTGCAGCTGTCTGATGAGGTCGTCCTTGGTGTCCAACTCCAGCTCCAGCTCGTCAATAAGCGCGTCACGCTGCCGGAGCTCCTCGATCTTCAGCTGCAGGGCGAGCTGCAGGTCCCGGAGGGTCCCCATGGCTCGAGATGCACTCATGGTCTCCTAATGCCTCATGCATGCCCCAAATATTATGCCTCCAACAGAGAGAATGGTGGTTGATATGCAATTTCATAAGAATTAAATGTATGTATGTATAATGGATTTATGTATGTATGTATGTATGTATGTATGTATGTATGTATGTAGGCCTAGTATGTATGTATGTATGTATGATTGATCAAATGAAATAAATGCACAGATGGACTATGTATGTATGTATTCATGTATGAATGATAAAATTCAATAAAAAGCCGCGTAAAATGAAATAAAAAAGCACCTGCTGCACTCAACCACGCAAACAACACAGTTAGACGAGGGCAGGGCGGCAGAAAGGCAGTATGATTGCATACATGAAGTGGAAAAAACTTACTTTTGTTATCAACAGTTGCAGATCCTGACGCCTATAGGACGCCCTGTAATACTCACTGCGATCGCGTGATTAATCTTCTCAGATATGAAATGTGCAAGTGGCCCCAAACTAAACTATATGACGGCTATGCACAGATGTCAAAGAAGGTTGAATAGAGGCGTCTGTCCGACATTTCCTCATGTGCAGCCCATAGCCCGGAGAAGACGCGCTGAGTGTTCTTACGGAGCAGACGGAGCGCGCAACAACCTCCGCGCACAGCTGAGTTTGACAGCAGGTCAAATGTTTCTGCAACGAATCAAAATAGCCACGAACATTTGATTTGATGAGGCCGTGACTGGGCTAACCCGCAGCCTATCAGAATGGGGTTGTGGACTTTCGTAGAAATATCTTTTTATTTTACTAAGAAAATGTGAACAGTGTTACAGAAATCATCCCCGCAACACGGAGGGGTGGTGGCAACGATCATAACTACCAGCGGGATAACGGTACCGACTTTGCGCCAGTAGATGTCGCTGTGGTGCGACTCATCATTAGGCTTACATTAGTATTGCATGAAAGGAGTCAAGTAAAATGAGAACTAGAAGTATATATATATAGTGTATTATTACACAAGAAGAATATATTATGAACTAGAAAAATATATATAAAAGAAGTAAATTAAAAAAAAATGAAGTAACTTATATTGCTTCAATTACAATTTCCCGCGAATGTGCGTCTCTCAATCGTCAGCTGCGTCTACTCGTCTCTGTTGACATCGCGATGGCGGCGCCCGTCGGTGTGCGACACGAGTCTGGGAAGCTGGAGTTGTATCCTTTAATACCTTGATGTCGTCGACATGTGACACTAAAACACCGACTGTGTGAGACGATCTCATGACATGACGCTCACATACTCTTCTTTTTTTTTGATGATGATGATGATGATAATGATGAATGATTTCGAGCACATGGCGTCGGTGGATCGGGGATTGTTTTGGTGTTCAACGTATTGCGTCTTGTTACTTGGCGCTATGTTTTATCGTTTTAACGTGTTGGTTGTTATGTTATGTTATGTTATGTTATGTTATGTATGATGTAGTTGGATGTGATCCATCCCGAGTTATTGGATGACCAGAAGTCTAGTTTAGGTTCTAGTTCATTTATCTGTCTCTTTGTCATTGACTTCATATCTAGGCTTGTTGTTTTTATGTCTTACTTGTGTTGTTGTTGTTTATTCTATATAGATAAGTAACTGGAGATGATTGCCACAGCAGTCCTGAGAACCAGACGTAATTTCCTTTGAGGGTGTATGGCATTACTCTGTATTAACACACGCTGTAATTTACTTTCACGTTTTGAATGAAGAACAATAAATCACATATGTAATCTACTGTAACCAACACTGCCTTCCTGAACCACCCTCCAGTGCTTTAGATGTTCCCTTCCCGTCGTCTCAGGAAGCCTCCATCGCCCTCCAATCGCTCTCCCCCAACCGAGAGCCACGGAGCGGGGGCATCAGCAAGCAGCTCACCCTGTCGGGCAGCACCCTCTCTGTGTGAGCCCTCACGTTACAGTAACATTCACAAAAACAAAAGAAACCTAGCAGTTCAAAAGAGTCACTCGTGGTGTGGGTTATTTTTTCATATCTTTATTCATAGCTCAAATAAGAAATGCACTTATAAATGGTAAATGGATTGCATTTATATCGCGCTTTTATCCAAAGTGCTTTACAGTTGCCTCACATTCACTCATTCATACACCGACGGCGGTGCCAACCATGCAAGGTAACAACCAACACGTCAGGAGCAGGTAGGGTTAGGTGGTGTCTTGCTCAGGGACACCTCCACACTTAGCTAGGGGGAGCAGGTAGGGTTAGGTGGCGTCTTGCTCAGGGACTCCTCAACACTTAGATAGGCGGAGCCTGGGGATCAAACCAGCGACCTTCCTGTTGCCAGACAACCGCTCTTACATCCTGAGCTACTGCCGCCCCATTTGTATATATTTAGAATGCATATTTATTTTTACCAGCACATATTTGGACCACAATTTATATTTAGTTTTGTTTATTTATTGTTATTTTAATAGATAAAAATAACAGATAGAGCACCCTTGCTATGTCATAGAAATGTCACTGCACAGAATGACGGTGTTATACTGCGCGTTTGACAGTGAGCCAGTTTGATATGCATGAATGCGTATAAATCTTCTTCTTCCTCTGTTTTAAGGAGGTGGACGGCAGACGAGGCCCGGATTCTGCGTGTGTCTGTGGGGTCGTTTTTGGACAGCCTGTCCCTGGTCCTGGAAACCATGGAGATGTTCGGACCCCAGCTTCCACAATGATGACTTGATAAAGGAGCATCCCAATGATGATGATGATGATGATGATGATGTCACAAAGGTGCCTCCCACAATTATGACAACGGCATGATCGTAACATAGGCTGCCAATGATGTCATCAATAAGGGGCCTCCTACAATGATGTCATCGCAAAGAAGGTCCCCCTCTATGACATCATCATAAAGGAGGTTATCAGTGACGTTGTTCCAAAAGTGCACCTGAATGATGTCATCATAAAGGAGCTGCTGACAATTATCTCACAAAAGACGACAATTATTGGATAATCAAATCTCTTCCCCATTATTTTTTTATTGAGAACTTGTACATACATTTATCACTCCTAAAGGTGACACAATTATTGGTTTACAGAACTGATATTCAGGGGATAATGTGGTGTTGAGAGTCCAGTCATGAAGTCTGTCTCTGATACAATTGCAGGAGATGTGTATTGTGACTAATGAAGAAATAAAAGTTTTATTTTTGAGTTAATATTGAATTTACCGTAAGGTTATTTATATAAAAAAGATTTGATAAAAATGTTAAAAGCCAAATGAAAGGTAATAATCATATAGCCTAGTTCCATGAATAGACCATTGTTCTGTGTCAGAAGGACTTCGTTACACTATCGTTTTCATTTTAATCCCACACCAGTCAAAGCAGGGAAGTTAGCATTAGCCTTTAGCATTAGCGTTAACTCTTTAGCATTAACCTTGTCTTCACACGAATGACAAATGAAAACAGCTGTGTTGAGGCTGAGGTGTAAAATCTAGCTTCTTCAGCCCTTCTTCCCATGATCAGAGAGACGGACTGAATGGGTCTGGGAAGCTAAGCTATGCTGGCCGGATTTAGCTTTGTCCTTCCTGAATGTCACTACACTTGTACCTTATTTTGTTGTCAGCTATCTGTAAATTTGGTAAATGATGGCGGTTCAACTAGCATTTGAAAACGAGATAATATTATGTCGTTATCTTTATTCATTGTTTAGTCGTTTCATATTTAGAGTGTAGAATCGTTGACATGACATATACTATAGGTGGTGAGGATTCTTCAGATAGAGAAATCATTACTAGTGATGTGCCTGAGACATGCCTGTTCGGAACGGGACGATTTTTTGCTGCTCGCCGCCTTCTCCAATAACACTCATCCAAACTTCACACTCCACACTGCACGTCCCTGGGTCCTCACTAGCAATACAGCCGGCAAGGTGTGAAGTCGATCGGACGAGCGGTTGTCAAGAATACCGAAGGACAGCCGTACAAACAATCTTCTTAAAATCTGTATTGACTAGCCTGCATGGTGTTCATATTGTCATATTGCTGGGCCATGCGCTCCAACATTTTCGACCATTTCAAAAAACGTGGTGGGGACGTGTCCCCTGTGTCCCTGCAGCGTAAATGACACCTATGTGAACTAAATACTTCCGACCGGGACATCATGTCAAGACAAGGTCACGTCAGATCGAGATACTTCTTTGAGGAGAGACTAACACGTCTACATGACACCGAGTCCACTGAGCACAGCAGCTGAATCCCAGTAGTCTACACCACCTATGGCCTGGATTAAGATTCCCCAAACGCTCTGTGGCTAAACATCATGGAGGTCAATCAATGACACTCCTGTTTGTTGAGTCTCTGAATTTATTCAAAGTCACAGATTGCAGTTCTGTTTACAATCTACATTCTTCCAATCTTTACATGATTTTACATGACCAACCATTGAAATTGTGCCTACATGTCCAGGGGTTGCACGTAAACACGTTTAGGTTGAAGATGGATGAATTTAGTCTTATGAAGTCTTATTTAGTCTTCTTTGATGTTTGTATAACTGTTTGGTTTATAATAATTAAGTGAGGGCCCCAATACTTTTTGTAGACCTACACGCTACACATGCAAATATGTAAGCAACAGGGTAACACTGTAACAGGGACTGAGCGGGGACCCCCGTGGACCCCCTCCGAATGAAGATGATCTCTGTTCCTGAAACAAATAGCAATCAGGGTATTTTCTAAGTTTAGAAGTTTAAGTGTGTTTGTTTATACAGAACTAAACATTTTGAAAGCTTGAACACTGTATTTGTCTCTTGTCCCGGGGTCGAATGTGCCCCTCTGACAAAACAACCGGCCCCCCAGCCTGCAGGCCCCCCCAGTAAAGTGGGTCTAGAGCCGCCACTGCTTTATCATAACGTGGCCACGTGACACCGTGACAGGCGGGATGTCTTTATTTTACGTCTTTATTTGATCTTTAAATTGCATCCATGAAGAAAATATCCAGTATTGATAAAGAATGAGTCGTCAATCAACGCAAGCGTTTTTGCGTAACACATGAACACATAGTAGAAGTGAATAATGTGCCATTAGGTCCCGCAGTCAATCTGTGTTTTATGATCTGCTGATTTAGTTGTCTTAACGAGGCTTTACAAGCAGCCCTGTTAAAGTTCATGTCCATTTTTACCCGCATGGTCACGCCTCGGGTTATTCTGATAGGCTGATTACCAGTCAGGATCATGGATGTATGAGTTAGGGTCGGTGAGGATAGTGCACAGTGTCCAATCGACCAGATTTAGGGGGCAAACTCGTAGTGCGCAATCATAAATCCCCATAAATCATAAAGCCCCTCTCCCCACAGAACAGTTTTCAATGAATAGGCCTAGATCTGATACCCAGTCTAAATTTGTATTGAGCAAATAATTTGTATGCGTTGTTGAAATAATTAAAGAATGATGGCAACAATATTGGTATCGGGCCCTATGATGAAACTGGCCTGTAGTAGCCTACTTATAAATCACTTGTGAATGCATATTTCTTATTTGTTGAATTTAATTTTTATATTTCTTACATTTTTCTTACATTTATCCAAAGCGAAGTGTTTTTCTTTAAGATGCATTCCATTAATGAGCAGGTAGGGGTTATGCATCAACCTCCAGGTAGGTGCTAACAGGTGCATATTGGAGCTCAAACCCAAACAGAATCTTTCGGCTGGGAATCAAACACCCTAAACACTCACACTATCCTGCCCTGGGTGATTACATAGTCAGTGAGTGTGTTATTTTGCTATGCTTTCTTAAACACAACTGGCTGCTTACTGAAAATATGTGGGGATCACACTGGTTAAAAGTTATGTAGCTCAGAGGACATTGTGTAAATAGCAGAATGAGAGGCGAGTGTGAATAGGCTATAGGCTTATTATTCAGATTTCAGTGTTGTGTTTGCCGATCTGACCTTTGGTCAAATGGGAACTATGAACAACTCCCCCGACTAGTAGTGGGCTTGAATAAGAGCTGCTGTGTCAATACAATATTAAAATAGTTTTATAGTTATTCTTTTTTTTATTTAGTTATACTTTTTGTTTACTTATTCAGTTTAGGGAGCTTGACACATTGACACATTAGAACTTGGCTTATCCTCGGGTTAAAAATTAAAGCAAGATGTTAAATATGACTTGTACACCAGTGAAGTTAAATTCCCATAGTGCAGAGACAGTACAGAGATTGTGTGTATGTGTGTGGGTGTGTGAGGGGGGGGGGGTATGGGAGAGGAGAGGGTGTCAACAGAGATGTCCATATCTTGACCACTGTGTGAAGTGTAAAGCCAACCTCTGCTTGGCTTTACACCCTGAGGGAGGATATAAGAGGAAACCAGGACATCGTCACAGAACATCTGAACTTCTGAAGGCCGGCACTCTCTCTGGTAAGACCCTGCTCCGCCTTTAACTTTGTTACTTTGTTTTAGAGATGTTTTTTAAAAGTTATATTACACAAGACAGTGGAGTAATAAGTGTCACTTGGATGTTTTCCCATGAAATACATGTTAAACACAATAAAAACCTGTTTTACAGAGACAGAAGGAGAACCATCTATATAGGAGGTGAATACTGGTGAGTATTGATGGAACCTTTTTTTCCTATTTCTATTTCTTCCATTTCACCAAAGATAGAATTGCTCTCCTTCACATACGACTGGTGACACTGCTGCATCTAAGTGCCTTTTAAAAATTATATGTTGTGTCTTCAAAAGTTGAAGAAACCAATGCATTATATTTTACTTAGAACTATTTCAAACCATCTGGTTATATACAAAATTGTAATCAGATGACATTGAAATTGATTAGATTAAATCTAAATGTAATCTAAATCTAAATGTAATCTAATGTCATCAAATCTAATGTAATCTAATGTTGTAATGTAATGTAATCGATTGGAATGTAATCTAATCAAATGCAATATAATGTCATCTAATCTAAATTAGATGACATTCAAATATTTTAGCTCCGATATCTCAGACTTTTGAGTTTATGAACTCAAGTTCTGCTTTCTCATTCGGGTTTACAGTGCATTTATATGTCCTCTAATCTAAGTTGGATTGCATTACGTCTGATCTAAGATAGGTTGCATCGTATTACACCTCATCATGGAGTCTAACATATACTGTATATATATATGAAACCAACATGGCCGTGCTCCACGCAGCGGGTGAGACGCCAGCATGAGCACGGACGCTGAGATGGCGGCCTACGGCAAGGCGGCCATTTACCTGCGCAAGCCGGAGCGGGAGCGGATCGAGGCGCAGACGCGGCCGTTCGACGCCAAGACGGCGTGCTACGTCGTGGACGAAACGCTGCTCTATGTGAAGGGCACCATAGTCAAGAGGGCCAAGGACCAGGTCACCGTGAAGCTGCTGAACAGCGACGAGGTATGGGTGACCGTTATGTCCTGGTAGTAGTATTTATAGTTGTGTTAGTATAGTAGTGTAGTGTAGTAAGTACCATCAGCGTTGTTTTATAAGCTGCTTAACAGCAAGGTGGTAAGATTCAAAATGTAAGAACTTTAATGGTCACGTACACATACAGGATATGCAGTGAAATGATAAAGTGACGATGCCCAGTGGAATGTGCAACAGAACAAATAGGCATTATTTTAAAAGCTGCTCAGTGAAGATGTATGCTAATGGTCATTGCGGTGTGTATAGCCCACTTATAGTAATGTAGAATTGTATGGCAATGTAGTATTTCCTAGTCAGTTATTCAGTTTCATTATGAATGTGTTTATCATGATGTCGTATTTTATAGTCATATTATTAATTTGGGATGGCAGAATATTGTAGGTCAGTGGTTCCATACTTTGTCTTGTCTTGTGTGGATACTATTTTGGCCCAGAACCCACCGGATATTTTGTCAATAGTTTAAAAACCACTAGTCTAAGTCAAATAATGTGTGCGTGCATGTGTGTGTGTGTGTGTGTGTGTGTGTCTGTGTGTGTGCGTGTGTGTGTGTGTGTGTGTGTGTGTGTGTGTGGTGTGTGTGTGTGTGTGTGTGTGTGTGTGTGTGTGTGTGTGTGTCTGTGTGAGAATACAGTGTATCCATGCAACAGAGTAGAGCATTAGAGGCAGAATCACAAACCAGCAAAACTTAAATAGACTAATAGACTGCAGCACAGGTGTTGACGACCCCGCCCCTCTCTGCCCATTGAGCAATCCATTTGGCCAGGTACAGGACAACAGGCAGAAGGGGGGAGAGATCAGTCGCAATATACTGTACACACAAAGACCTGGGTGGCAGTAGCTCAGGAGATAGAGTGGTTGTCTGGCAACCGGAAGGTTGCTGGGTTGCTGGTTCGATCCCCAGGCTCCGCCTAGCCAAGTGTCGAGATGTCCCTGAGCAAGACGCCTAACACTAACTGCTCCTGACGTGTTGGTTGGCACCACCATCGATGTATGAATGGGTGAATGTGAGGCAACTGTAAAGCGCTTTGGATAAAAGCACTATATAAATGCAGTCCATTTACCAATTACCTTCCAGACCAGGACCGTGAAGGAGGATGAAGTGTCAAGCATGAATCCTCCCAAGTACGACAAGATCGAGGACATGGCCATGATGACCTACCTCAACGAAGCGTCTGTGCTGTACAACCTCAAAGAGCGCTACGCCGCATGGATGATCTACGTGAGATCCACGATACGCACACATACATACACACAGAGGCACACATACCCACTCACTCACACACGCACATGTAGAACATATACCTTTTAAATAAACTTAGCGTGTGCCCATTGGAAACGTGAGAACCGCTTGTGACAACGAGAACCACTCGTCCAAACATCTTAACACTCAACACGGCTTCTTTCGGTCCTCAGCAATAAAAGTCGATCAGATGAACAGAAAATACACACACACATCCATCCATCCATACAGAGACTCTTGCATTGAATATAATAATAATAATGTAATATATAATAATAAGAATAAGAATAATACACCAATTTGTTTTAATTTGTGCATACATTCTTTGCATCGGTGGCACCTTTGGGAATCGAACCTCGCAGTGTTAATGCCTTGCTCTACCATTTGAGCGAGACACGATGTAGAAAACGTATTGGTCCACCAATCATATTTCACCAGGATGTACTCGTCCATCTCCCTTCTCTTTCTAACCTGTGGTCTTTGCTTGTTCCTCAGACCTACTCTGGGCTGTTCTGCGCCACGGTGAACCCCTACAAGTGGCTTCCCGTGTACGACCAGGAGGTGGTCAACGCTTACCGGGGGAAGAAGCGCATGGAAGCTCCTCCCCACATCTTCTCCGTCTCTGACAACGCCTATCAGAACATGCTGATCGGTACGCGGCCAATGATTGGCTGGCATGGATGGATGCGACATCTGGTTCTGGTGTTGTGGTTCTACTTCTACTTATTGTAATGGGGTTCAGATTGTAGTTCTGTATTCAGATTTTGTGCTCGATTTCCATATTCGGATTCCGTAATGTAGATTCTGTAATTCAAATTACGTATTCGCATTCCATATTGTCGATTCTGTATTCAAATTCTGCAGTAGATTCTGTATTTGGATTCAGATTCATGAAATGTATTTCATAAATGTTTACTTTACGTTGTGATTTTTTTCTGCTTATAGACAGGGAAAACCAGTCCGTCCTGATTACGTAAGTATTTTCAAATTGTAATGTATACATGTATAGGTAATTGTGTTGCGATATCAGTTCTCCTCTATCTGACCTTGAGTCTCGTTTGTGCTGCCCCCTAGTGGAGAATCCGGTGCAGGGAAGACGGTCAACACCAAGCGTGTCATCCAGTACTTTGCAACAATTGCAGTGGCTGGAGGAGAGAAGAAGAAAGAGTCCAGTGGAAAAATCCAGGTGGGCTTACATTCAGCCAATCATACCTGTGTACCTGGGATTTGAATTCTTGAATAATCAGATTCTTCTCTAATCTGATTGACTCCAGGGGTCTCTTGAGGACCAGATCATTGCTGCTAATCCCCTGCTGGAGGCCTACGGCAACGCCAAGACTGTGAGGAACGACAACTCCTCCCGCTTCGTAAGTATCTATCTATCTGTCTGTACTAATATATATTATATACATTACTAAACTACTCCGCGTCCAACGATCATCACTTCCTATGCTTTCTGCCGCAGGGTAAATTCATTAGGATTCACTTCAGCACCAGCGGCAAACTGGCCAGTGCTGACATTGAAACCTGTGAGTATGTTGAAACCTATTTTTTCCTTCAGAAGCTATAAGAAATAACTTCTTTCTCTGAAACAGGACTTTGAGTGTCAGGGACATGAATGACAGCACAACAAATAATGCATATTTTTCTGCCTGAAAATGGTTGTGAGGCTGTTTCTTGTACCGTCGTCCTCCATATCCAATATGACACGTGGAAGCAAGACTCTTATCAGAATTGTTTCTGGTTTGTATTTTTTGTATTTTTACCACAGATCTACTGGAGAAGTCCCGAGTGACCTTTCAACTCCCAGATGAGAGAGGTTACCACATCTTCTACCAGATGATGAGCAACCACATCCCTGAGCTGATTGGTACACTTCTTTATGTTGATAGCGCCAGTGGCTAGCGCTATCATGACTATAATAATTAATTACACTTACAGAATGTTTTTCAAGTGTGCTTGTGAGTGTGTCATGATGTGTATTTCATGCATTTCACCGGTGTAACACTAACACCAACTGGATCAGCGTGGAAGTGTTTTCCTATCAGTCGAAAGGTCTTGGGTTCGATTCCCCAAAAGTCTACAGCCTAACCTGTAGTAGGCTTCTCCGAACCGCTGCCAAATGACATGTATCTGAATTGGCTAAGTCGTCAAAAGACGCCAAAAGTTGCTAGAAATAAAATGGTGGAGAATTTCCACAGAACAAAACATGGCTGACAGTGATTGTAGTTTGACCTTGCTGATGTACTGTACAGCATTTTTATCCAAAGTGCCTTACAGTTGCCTCACATTCACCCATGGCGGTGCCAATCACGCAAGGTAACAACCAACACGTCAGGAGCAGGTGGTGTCTTGCTCAGGGACACCTCGACACTTAGCTAGGTGGAGCCCGGGGATCGAACCAGCAACCTTCTTGTTGCCAGACTCGCTCTTACCTCCTGAGCTACTGCCGCCCAACATCTAAGGTTTAATCATTTCAACTACTCAGCCACACTCTGTGAGGATGAGGAGAGCGTAGGGTTGAACACTGTTGAAAGAATTTCCCTCAGGATTAATACAGTTTTATCTTATATTATCTTAAAGACCTTTCTTCTCCTCTGGACAGAAATGACGCTCATCACCACCAACCCGTACGACTTCCCCATGATCAGCCAGGGCCAGATCACCATCGCCAGCATCAACGACAAGGAGGAGCTGGACGCCACGGACGTTAGTCACATTTTATTACTATTCATTAACATTTCAAGGATGAGGCACCCGTGTTATTTTTGTTATTTTCACGAGGAGTGAAAATGTAATAAATGAATTGCACATGTGACCATTTTGCACTATATACCCTCCCTCCAGACGGCCATTGACATCTTGGGCTTCACCTCGGACGAGAAGGTGAGCATCTACAAGCTGACAGGCTCCGTCATGCACCACGGGAACATGAAGTTCAAGCAGAAGCAGCGAGAGGAGCAGGCTGAGCCCGACTGCGCAGAGGGTGAGAACCAGAACCCCTGAACGGGGAAGTTGTAGTCTCGTGGTTGGTGCAGCCTAAATGGTAATTGGATTGCATCATCAGGAGCAGTTAGGGTTAGGCGTCATACTCAGGGACACCTCTACACTTACCTAGGTGGAGCCCGGGGATCAAACCAGCAACCTTCCTGTTGCCAGACCCGCTCTTACCTCATGAGCTACTGGCCTAACCTGTAGCCTTCAGTAAGAGACCCTAAACCCATACATGCTCTAATGACATGTATCTGAAATCACTTAACCACTTGGTTTGGATAAAAGCGTCTCCTAAGTGACTCAATAGTACATTAGGTCTTCATTTGAAAGGAAACACTCAATGCCTTGATTGGCCTCAGCGTCTCGTGTAGGTCTGCCAAATGACGTTAAAAACAAATACAATATTCTCTCTTTTTCAGTGTCTGATAAAATCGGTTACCTCCTGGGCCTGAACTCGGCGGACATGCTAAAGGCCATGTGCTACCCCCGGGTGAAGGTGGGGAACGAGTACGTCACCAAGGGACAGACCGTACCCCAGGTGAGGAAGAAGATGGTGGTGATGATGATGATGATGGTGATGGACAGATGATGGATGGATGGATGATGGATAGACAATCGGTGTAGTAGCACTGTCTTGTTGCCTAGGTAACCAACTCTGTGAGCGCCCTGGCTAAGTCCATCTACGAGCGGATGTTCTTGTGGATGGTGGTCCACATCAACCAGATGCTGGACACCAGGCAGCCGCGGAACTTCTTCATCGGCGTGCTGGACATCGCCGGCTTTGAGATCTTTAACGTGAGCCACGTCCGCCGACAAACAAACACCACCAGCTCTTTCAGTTCAGTTCAGACAACTATATTTATCCCCAGAAAGGCAATTCATTTGCAGCTTACCAGTCACAGACCAGAGACACACAAAACGCATTGTTTTTATGTGTGTGTTTTTCCAGTACAACAGCATGGAGCAGCTGTGCATCAACTTCACCAACGAGAAGCTGCAGCAGTTCTTCAACCACCACATGTTCGTGTTGGAGCAGGAAGAGTACAAGAAGGAGGGCATCATCTGGGTGTTCATTGACTTCGGCATGGACCTGGCCGCCTGCATCGAGCTCATTGAGAAGGTATGAGCGGTTGTGCCCCTCGACGTATTGAATGAATAGGACACATGGCGCGACGTTAGCTCGTTAAGCTAGTTATAGTTGGAAGCGTCGCTCTTTCGGCGATTTTCTAATATAGGAGAGTACTGCTTCATACGTGCGTTGTTAAAAAAATTGCAGTGGGCAACATCAACCCCAGACCACTGACATCATCATTGGTCTGGGATTTGTGTTCTCCGATTGGTCCGATTTGGAAAGATGATCCAACTTTTTCACAGAAACAGAATGTGTATGAAGCAGTACTGATTCATGAACATCGCCAAGCATGACGTTTCCCCTTGAAATTATTACTGATTTAAATAGCACTCATACGTACTGTAACTGAACTGCTGCTACTGGTTTAGTTAATATTTTATGTTTTACATTACTGGTATGTACGAACTTTGCTACAGAGTCGACCGTTGTCTTGTCATAAGAACGGCATTGTCCGGATTGACCCTGTGTTATTATACTGTGCATATATTGCGCATTTGACACTTTGAAGTCAGGGGTTTGTATTCATATATATTTATACACGATTACAATCATATATATATACTGCAGTCGTATAGGTCACATACATGTGGGATATTCTATCTATACACTCTAACACGGTTATGTTTCCGACTTCCGCTCAGCCGATGGGCATCTTCTCCATCCTGGAGGAGGAGTGCATGTTCCCCAAGGCCTCGGACAGCACCTTCAAGAACAAGCTGTACGACCAGCACATGGGCAAGACAGCCGCCTTCCAGAAGCCCAAGCCCGCCAAGGGCAAGGCGGAGGCCCACTTCTCCCTGGTGCACTACGCCGGCACCGTGGACTACAACGTCTGCGGCTGGCTGGACAAGAACAAGGACCCCCTGAACGACTCGGTGGTGCAGATCTACCAGAAGTCCTCCTGCAAACTGCTGAGTCTGCTCTACCTCGCCGCCCCCGCCTCCGAAGGTGGCTGTGTGCTTTGGGGTGGGGTGGGTGGGGGCTGGGATTAATCGAATGAAAGGCCGGAGAAATACAGTATAGTGCAACATGCATGCACAACGAAGACCGCGATATGTAATGGCTGTTTTGTTGTTGTTGTTTTTGTTGTTCTTGTTGTGTAGAGGCGAGCAAGAAAGGGGGCAAGAAGAAGGGAGGTTCCATGCAGACGGTGTCATCACAGTTCAGAGTGGGTTCCAAAGTCTTTCTGTTCTAAACCCGTTTAGTTTCTGGTTTGAAGCACTTTCACTCAATGAACTTTAATCTAATGTAATCTATTCTTATCGCATATTTTCTGATCTAATCTAATAGAATGTAAGGTAATTGAATTGAATGTAATCTAATTTGATCTCATCTGTAATCTGATCTACTCTAATAAAAAACATTAACATTATTATTACACCACAAAGTGATATTCTGGTGTCACAGCAGCGAAAACGAAAAGAACCCACCGACTAATCTATCGCCTCAATCTGATCCAGGACAATCTTGGCAAGCTGATGACCAACCTGAGGAGCACCCACCCTCACTTTGTGCGCTGCCTGATCCCCAATGAGTCCAAGATTCCAGGTCATACACCACACCGACCGCATTGCACAGAAATCCTATCACCAGCGTGACTAATATCTGATCGACCCCGGCTAAAGTCTGGATGGCTGTGGTTCTCAGGGCTGATGGAGAACCACCTGGTGATCCACCAGCTGAGGTGTAACGGCGTGCTGGAGGGAATCCGCATCTGCAGGAAGGGCTTCCCCAGCAGGATCCCCTACGCTGACTTCAAGCAGAGGTGCAGCCACCGTATAGATTTACTTTCTGCCTTAATCCATCAATGCAACCTGCAGGCAGAAGCCCATTCAGAAATATGTCAAATGACACAGCTATAGTGCTGAACAATTAATCTAAATTACGTTTTCACTTGCATTTGCATTTACATTGAGGGCATTTGGCTGACGCTTTTATCCAAAACGACTTACAATAAGTACATTTGTTCAAAGAGACAGCAATATATCACTGTGGTACATAGATACGAATAGAAAATAGGAGTAATAATACTAATAATAATATTGAAATTGTAATATGCCCAAGTGCGATATACATTTTTTGGAGAAGGGTCAAATGTGTCAATGTAAATTTAAATTACCAAATTACATTTAAAACACCGTTATAACTGAAGTACCGTCGTACTGCAGAGATGCCCTGGCCTACTACATATTTCTTTCTCCAGACGTAACAAAAAATGTTTTTTTGGTACAGAACCAAATATCACATTATGATTTAAATGCAAATGCAAAAATGCTCATTCCAAATAATTGTAAATCATACCGCAATTGCAGTATCTGTCCAAATAATATATATATATATAATATTTGATGTCATCCCTTTTGAATGAAGGTACAAAGTACTGAACGCCAGCGTGATCCCGGAGGGTCAATTCATTGACAACAAAAAGGCTGCTGAGAAGCTCCTGGGCTCCATTGACGTCGACCACGAGCAGTACAAGTTCGGGCACACCAAGGCGAGTCACAAATGATTATAACATAATTTTTGTTGTAAAATTGTTGAGAACAAATGAAGAATAATGTGGCCGTCAAACCCTATCTTCTGTTATCATTCACAATCATTGCCATGTGCATTATCCTTGTTTATCTATTTCTATTCTTTGCTATTGCATCTATTAAATTATTCTTTGATTTCACTTCCATTTTTTACTTTTACTTTATTTCACTTTCCACTGATAGTCCCCCGATGACGTACCAGAGATCACTGCACGGAAAATGTATGAATATATAGTAAATGGGTTACATTTATACATTGCTTTTATCCAAAGTGTTTTACAGTTGCCTCACATTCACCCATTCATACACCGACAGTGGTGTCAACCATGCAAGGTAACAACCAACACGTCAGGAGCAGTTAGGGTTAGGTGGTGTCTTGCTCAGGGACACCTCCACACTTAGCTGGGCGGAGCCCGGGTATCGAACCACTAACCTTCCTTTCGCCAGACAACCGCTCTTACCTCCTGAGCTACTGCCGCCACTAAACGACATTAAATCTACCAAAAGCCCTCTTGCGATGATCATCTCCCACGCACGTTCCCCTGGGTGATGGAGGTGTGTGTTTGGGCTGCCCAGGTCTTCTTCAAAGCGGGCCTGCTGGGTACACTGGAGGAGATGAGGGACGACAAGCTGGCCTCGCTGGTGGCCATGATCCAGGCCCTGTGCCGTGCCTACGTGGTCAGGAAGGAGTTAAGCAAGCTCCTCGATAGGAGGTGGGCTCTTTGTTTTTTTTTAGGGTTTAGTCATGTGGTAGACCCTCTTATTGAAAGTGTTATGTAAGACTAAAACCAGACTGTAGGTCTGTTTTGCTAACTCATGTCTTGAGTTAGAGCTACAAATCTATTTGATTTGCCTTATGTTTCACTATATCACTTTAGCCCCTAAAAACATTAGTTTATTATTATGAGTGTTTCAAGTGCTTGCTGTACCCTCAGCAATATATTGTCATGATATTCCAGAGACTCCATCCTCACCATCCAGTACAACGTCCGCTCCTTCATGAACGTGAAGCACTGGCCCTGGATGAAGGTCTACTACAAGATCAAGCCTCTGCTGAAGAGCGCCGAGACAGAGAAGGAGCTGGCCAACATGAAGGAGGACTTTGCCAAGTGCACGACCAACCTGGTCAAGGCCGAGGCCCGCAAGAAGGAGCTGGAGGAGAAGCTGGTCACCGCACTGCAGGAGAAGAACGAGCTCCAGCTCCAGATCTCATCCGTGAGTTGTACTTAAAAGGGGGGATACACGATCAAAACAATCATGATGTGGATGTCGAGGATTCACCGGGGACCGATTTCAATTATTATGGGGGCGCTTTAAGAGGTAGATTAGATCTCTCACCGAGTATGATGAAGTGGTGTTTATGTTTAGGTTTGGAAAACATCTAAGGTCTGCCCCAATACTTTATATTTTTACATCAGGGCTGGAATCTTTTCAGTTTGTAGCTTAAAAATTAGGCACTGGAATATTTATTATTTCATCTTCTTTTACTTTTATTTTACATTTCTCTTTTAAACGATTGTCTTTTCATGATTATCCTTTTTTTTCAAAATGTGATTCCTGCCTATGTTAGCTAACATACAACAAGATAAGAGTAAGTGCTCTGTAAAATAAAACCCGGACAGGAACTTCGGATTCATAAACAGGATTCCTGAATAATGACCGCTCTGAGTGACCTCTGGGTTCAAGTCAACCCACCGTTTGCGTTGCCGTGCAGGAGTCAGAGAATCTGATGGACGCAGAGGAGCGGTGCGAGGGGCTGATCAAGAACAAGATCCAGCTGGAGGCCAAGCTGAAGGAGACCAGCGAGCGTCTGGAGGACGAGGAGGAGGTGAACGCCGAGCTGACCGCCAAGAAGCGCAAGCTGGAGGACGAGTGCTCGGAGCTGAAGAAGGACATCGACGACCTGGAGCTCACGCTGGCCAAGGTGGAGAAGGAGAAGCACGCCACGGAGAACAAGGTGATAACGATAATACTGGGAATAGCATGTGTCTTTCAATATATCTATCTTGCTGTTGACCAGCAAGGGGTTTAGGTAGCATTCAGGAGTGCTTGAAACTTGTTCTGTTAACCTAATAATAAAGTGCTTGAAACTTGTAAGTTGTTCTATTTAGCTAGCAATTATGAGAGCTTGAAACTTGTATTATTCAAATCTTACTGTGCCGTCAACAATATATTGTTGTTTCACTCTCTAAGTAAGTCGCTTTGGACAAGAACACCTGCCAAATACCCTAAATGTAAATGTGAATATATGCTACCGTGTCTCAAACGAACACGAAATATTGTTTGCGTTTCATATTCGTTGTTTTGTTTCATTCTATTTCAGGTTGTATTTTTCATTATATTTATATATATTATATATATGAAGTAGATGAGTTGTAACTATTATGCAGTAATAAAAAAAGAAGAAAATATCTGCGAACCTCTTTATGGTTACATACAACAAATGAAACATGCATTAAAAAAAAATCAAATGGTGGCTCAGCTAAAGCGCTAACCGTGTAGGCAGGTTCAATTCCTGTGGTCCTGTCATTCCTCTCTTCTCCAAGACAATTTCCTGCAATATGTAAATCTAATATAAAATATGTATAAAAAAAAAAAGAATCAATAAAATACATAAATAAATACCACAAAATGCTAAAATGGTCATTGTTTGGGTGTTTTCCGTGGTCCTGAAAGGTTAAAAACCTGACGGAGGAGATGGCGATCCAGGACGAGACCATGACCAAGGTGAGCAAGGAGAAGAAGGCCCTGCAGGAGTCCCACCAGCAGACCCTGGACGACCTGCAGGTGGAGGAGGACAAGGTCAACTGCCTCTCCAAGGCCAAGACCAAGTTGGAACAGCAGGTCGACGACGTAAGCTGGGACACACTTTGATTCTCTCTCCCTGTCGTTTTGATGCGCAGGTTGGGCACCGGGTGTCATTGTGATGTGCGCTCTCACTTTCGCTCTCAGGTTCATGAGATGTAGATTAAAAAACAATAGAGTACATGAATGAAGTGATGGAAATATTCAACAACGAAACAATGCAGGCACTGGAAAACATAGTTATAGTTAGAAGTTAGCGGATCCATTCCCAGATGGAAGGTCCCGGGTTCAATCCCTACAGCCCCCATTTGGAAGAGTGGAACCATACCGCCAAACTAAAGTGTATGACCATTTCATGCAGTAAAGGGTTCAATCTATGAGTTGAGTGATTTCTGACAGAACTGTGAAGGTAACCAGAGATGCTGTTTCTGTGTTCCAGTTGGAGGGCTCTCTGGAGCAGGAGAAGAAGGCCCGCATGGACCTGGAGCGGGCCAAGCGAAAGCTGGAGGGAGACCTGAAACTGGCCCAGGAGACCATCATGGACCTGGAGAATGACAAGCAGCAGTCTGAGGAGAAAATCAATAAGTAGGACATGTATATATTCAAAAGCTTAAAGGTACTATGTGTAAGAATCATTCAATTCCTTCTCATTACTGCCCCTCTTTGGCCAGTAAGTGAACTGCAGCCTGCTGGAGCTCAGTGCATTCAGAGCGCTGGAGTATGAACTCCGTGGGTTGAGACAATAAAAATCATACACTAACGTCCTGAGTTAATCATAAATAAACCTTGAAACCTAAAAACCTATGAAAGAACAGACATTTTTGCCATCATCCGTGCTTAGACATCACTTCCTTCCTTTTTTCCGGGAAAACCGATCCGTGAAAACCGAAAATAGAAATCAGCCCACAGGCCGTTCCACATAACAGAGAGAGTCGGGGAAGGTCTAATTTTTTTAGGTTCAGTCATAACCTCTTCATATACTGGAAAAAAAAAATGCAATTTGTGCATGTAAAATCCTACCTGTCGTCCCTGAATGAATTCATGATTCTTACATATAAGACCTTTAAGTTCTGAGTAAGTTTAGCCTAATTTCCCGTCTGGGATTAATAAAGTATATTTTAGATCTGTATCCATGAGTCACTCTTTGTGAAAACAACCCCTGCTGTGTTTTCACCAGGAAAGACTTTGAGACCAATCAGCTATTGACCAAGATCGAGGACGAACAGTGTCTGGGAGCACAGCTGCAGAAGAAGATCAAAGAACTTCAGGTGGAACACATTTTTCAATTCATTTTCCTTTTGAATGTGTCTTTGCCTGACCCCCACAATGCAATATTGAAAGTCCAGTAAAAAAAAATACATATTTGGATGAGCGACAACAAAATTCCCAGCACTGACACTGCCGTTGGTGCATGAATGTGTGTATGAATGGGTGAATGTGAGGCAATGTAAAGCGCTTTGGATAAGAGCACTATATAAATCCATTTACCACTGTGCATGATCTGGTTTCTAAAACCACTGAGTAGCAAATAGAATTGTTGAATTGGTAGAATTGTTTACTTTGTGTTAGTTAAGAGATCGAACCTTGCAACAGGGTGCTCTCTAAAAAAAGAAACCTTTAAAGGTTCACTAGTTTTTAAACATTGCTTTTTGGATTTAAATGTGGCGCTTATGTTATTGCATGTGCTTTGTCTTGTTTATCTATCTGATATGATGAAATGAATTTGTATCTTTGACAACAAAGTACATGTATGGATTAAATGTGTTGTGACACACTCAGTGGGGGTAAGAGTGTTCACAAGACTGAAAATAATGAATTCAATGTCCACACCAAAATTCAATGAAATACAAACTCTTTCTCGACTGTAACTGGGAGTGAGAGGTTATGGTTAGTAGCAGTGCCAAGTCCGTGATACAATAGAGTCGTCGCAGTCCAGAATCAGGGTCTAGCACACCGGGACGAATTCTTAGATCAGGGCGAGGCAGGCGGGAGGGTAGTCAGGCAGGCGAGGGTCAGACACGAAGCGGGATCTCAGACGTTCAAGGGCAAAGGACACAGCCAACTTCTTCTACGATCACAGAACATACACAGCGCATTAATATCAACTCCATCAATTCCCCCACTTCCTCCACATGTGGGGTCCTCTCCTATTTATGTCCTGTAAACAGGGCGTTGATTGGCTGCCACGGAGTTCCTCTAACAAGGCGCAGGTATTTCCACTTCGGATGATTGCGGGTCTAGACGGCTGTGTCTCAGGGGCTGCCTCTATGGGCCGAATAATAATGATTCCTTACTTCCCCTCTTATGCTCCTCGGTGGCCGGCTGCCACAGTGTCAATAAATAAAAAGCATTATTTAGAGTTTTTGGTTGGCATTTCCTCATCACTCATCCCCCCCCCCCCCCCCGCGCTAGGCCCGCTGTGAGGAGCTGGAGGAGGAGATCGAGGCGGAGCGGGCGGCACGCGCCAAGGTGGAGAAGCAGCGCTCCGACCTCTCCCGGGAACTGGAGGAGATCAGCGAGCGGCTGGAGGAGGCGGGCGTGGCAACGGCGGTGCAGGTGGAGCTGAGCAAGAAGCGCGAGGCAGAGTTCCAGAAGCTGCGGCGGGACCTGGAGGAGGCCACGCTGCAGCACGAGGCCACGGCGGCCGCGCTGCGCAAGAAGCAGGCGGACAGCGTGGCGGAGCTGGCGGAGCAGATCGACAACCTGCAGCGCATCAAGCAGAAGCTGGAGAAGGAGAAGAGCGAGTATCGCATGGAGGTGGACGACCTCAGCGGCAACATGGAGTCCCTGGTCAAAGGCAAGGTGAGGAATTTGATATGAGTCATCAGGAGTAGGAAGAGGAAGGGGGGGGCGGGGTATCTTGCTCAAGGATTCCGCATACTACAGGTAGACTGGACATTCGGATTTGAACCCGGAACCTTTTGGCTGAGAATAAAACACCCTAAAGCAGGGGTGTCAAACATGCGGCCTGCGACCTGATCCAATCCGGCCGGGAGGCAATTTAATAAAATGGATTGATTTCTTCTTTTTATTGATTTCTTCACTAGATCCATAATCCATAATGTTTTGTTAGTCCGGCCCCCGCTAAGCAGCATTGGGTCTGTTACGGCCCTCAACCTCAAATGAGTTTGACACCCCTGCCCTAAGTGTAGACCAGTGTTTCTCAAGTGGGGGTCAGTTGGCCCCAGGGATACTTTGAAAGGTTGCAGGGGTTAGCCTACTGAGAAAACTGTCATTTTAATATTGGTTATGAACAATTGTAAAACAATTCCATCCATCCATCCATCCATCCATCCATTCTCGTCCGGGTCACAGGGGCCGGGTCGCGGTGGGTCTGCCCCGGGGTCTCCTCCCAGTTGGACGTGCCCGGAAAACCTCCAAAGGGAGGCGCCCGGGGGGCATCCTAATCAGATGCCCGAACCACCTCAGCTGACTCCTTTCGATGCGGAGGAGCAGCGGCTCTACTCCGAGCTCCCTCCGGATGTCTGAGCTCCTCACCCTATCTCTAAGGCTGAGCCCAGCCACCCTGCGGAGGAAACTCATTTCGGCCGCTTGTATCCGCGATCTCATTCTTTCGGTCACTACCCAAAGCTCGTGACCATAGGTGAGGGTTGGAACGTAGATGGACCAGTAAATCGAGAGCTTCGCCTTCCGGCTCAGCTCCCTCTTCACCACAACGGACCGGTACAGCGCCCGCATCACTGCAGACGCTGCACCAATCCGTCTGTCCATCTCCCGCTCCATTTTGCCCTCACTCGTGAACAAGACCCCGAGATACTTGAACTCCTTCGCTTGAGGCAGCAACTCATTCCCAACCCGGAGGGCCCCCCCAAAGAATCGCCACCTTATCGTGGTGGGGGGGTTTGGGTGCCCCCGTGACCCTGGGAGCTGTGTTGTCCGGGGCATTAGCCCCTGGTAGGCTCTCCCAAGGCAAAGTGGTCCCAGAGGAGGGGCCAGACTAAGAGCGACTCAAAGACACCATGAAGAGACTCCCGGAAAAATCAGTCACCTCGCCCGGACAAGGGAAATCGGGGCCCCCTTCTGGAGCCAGACCTGGGAGGAGAGCTCGTCGGCGAGCGTCTGGTGGCCGGGCCTGGATCCACGAGGCCCGGCCCGAAAAGACAACGTGGAGTCACCTCCCTGTGGGCTCACCACCTGCAGGGAGAGTCATTGGGGTCGGGTGCATTGTATACCCCGCATCGCCGACTGGTTCTAGGGACGTGGAAAACAATTCTACCTTAAGAAAATTAATGAATATCCCCTTAATATAATTTTGTAAGTTATGTGAGTCTTTCCAACAAGAGAATATCACTTTACATTTGTTTGGGAACCAGTGCACTAGATTATCCTGCCCCTATCCAGTTAAGCTGCTTTTCCATCGCCTTTTTACCCCGAGAAATAGGAACCTTTGGAGGAACTGTGTGTTTCCACCACAGGAACCAGGGGTCCTGAACAGTAGTTCCTAGAACTACCACTAAAAGTTCCAGGTACTTTTGGTGGACAAGCAGCTTTGGATAAACATTCTGTCTGTGAAAGTGAAATTCCCCTATAAGTGATTAATAGTACTCATGTACACCTCCAGTGCAACCTGGAGAAGATGTGTCGCACGCTGGAGGACCAGCTGAGCGAGCTGAAGACGAAGAGCGACGAGTGTCTTCGTCAGAACAGCGACATCGGAGCCCAGAGAGCCCGGCTGCTGACAGAAAACGGTACTATTGGGACCCTATTGGGTCGGGTCGGGTCGTCGCTACACACACCAAAGTGTGTGTAGCCATGTCACTGCTACATGCCACCGCCACGCCTCCTCCAGTCCAAGGACACATGCAGTTGATGTTGAATAATCTGGTTTAGAATTCAAGAATTCAAGAATGTTAATAGTCACATACACAGCCTATGCAGTGAAATGAAACAATACAAATATTACAATTGAAGAGAAAGTCAGAATATCAACACTATTTACAGTCTTAACAGCAAAAGGAGAAGCTGAACAAAATAGGCAATTGCAGAGTTTTGTAAAATGAATGAAAACAGAGCAGACGGTACCTGCTAGCATGCAGGTGCCGTGTGTTGATGGCTGGTTTAACCTGTGTGCATTGATTAGTCAATGCACACAGGTGTGCAGCCTCACCCAGCAGCCCCAGACTCATCAGCCTGACTGGGGCCAGGTGAGGCTGCTTAAACCAGACACCAATCACACACACTCCACAATCCACAGTTTTCTTCTCACCAATGGTGTCTTAAGGCTGATACATACTCCGCGAGAAGCAAGAACTTTGTTCTCGCACCTTGGGCTGCGAGAACAAAAATGACGTCATTTTGTTCTCGCAGCCCTAGGTCAGGAGTTCTCGCAGCCCTAGGTCAGGAGTTCTCGCAGCTTGTTCTCGACACATCAGCCGGGACGAACTTTGTTCTTGCGTCGTGTCTGAGAACTATTGTGTGATTGGTCAATTTGAAGTGGGCATGGTTAATGCGCTTTCCGCCGGCATGGAAGTTTGCTGCTGTGGGCGGGGCCTTTGAGTTCTGCACTTGAGTTCTCGCGGAGTATGAAATGTCGAGGGCTGCGAGAACAAAGTTCTCGTGGAGTATGTAGCAGCCTTTAGACCCGTGGGATTCAACCTGTGGGTCCAATAAAAATACAAAAAAACATTATGAGCATACAAACATGCAGCCCAGACTGCTTCACACAGCAAAATTTGAACACAGACAATACCTTTTATAATTTTTTTAATTATGTAAAAACCAAAAAAGCGTTAACGCAATAACACCACTGTCGCCCGTCTCACCCACCCCAGGGGAGCTAAGCCGCCAGCTGGAGGAGAAGGAGTCCATGCTGTCTCAGATGACCCGGGGAAAACAGGCCTTCACCCAGCAGATAGACGAACTCAAGAGACACATCGAGGAAGAGATCAAGGTCAGACTTCATCCTCATCATCCTTAGCATCTTATCTTTATCATCCCTGTTTCCAACTGAGTCATTCAGACCCTTCCAAAGTGAGCGTTTATTTTTTAGATACATGTCTTAGATGCATGTTTGTCATTAAGGAGCATATACGAGACAAGTGTTTCTCAAATGGGGGTACGTGTACACCTAGGGCTACTTTCATACCATTTTAACTTTAAAGGGGTACTTGGCTGAAAATATTTTAGCCCATTAGTAAAAATTGTTTGAGAACCACCGTACGAGAGTATCCCATATCCTACACACGTACAGATGTCTAGGATCCTATCCAACATGGTACCTTTCGACACCTCAGCCACTCCACTATACTTCCCTCTCTTCAAATCTACAGATTTATACTGATATTTAAACGATCATTCTTTGTATCGTACCGTCCAATGTCTCTGATGGCTATTGTAACACAGCCTCGAATGTGTGTGCGTGTACTGTGTAAATGGTAAATGGATTGCATTTATATATTGGATTTTATCCAAAGTGCAAGGTAACGACCAACGCGTCAGGAGCAGTTAGGGTTAGGCGTCCTGCTCAGGGACACCTCGACACTCAGGGATCGAACCAGCAACCTTTCGGTTGGCAGACAACTGATCTACCGGCGCTAATAAAGCCTGTGTCCAGGGTTTATTAGCACGTGTATAATTGTGTCATAAATACACACAAAAAAAACCTTTTTCGTGTTCATGTCCCGCTGCAGGCGAAGAACGCCCTGGCCCACTGTGTTCAGTCTGCGCGTCACGACTGCGACCTCCTGCGGGAGCAGTTTGAGGAGGAGCAGGAGGCGAAGGCGGAGCTGCAGCGCGGCATGTCCAAGGCCAACAGCGAGGTGGCCCAGTGGAGGACCAAGTACGAGACGGACGCCATCCAGCGCACCGAGGAGCTGGAGGAGGCCAAGTGAGTGGTCGCCGTGGTAACGTGATGCTCCCCGGGCTTTGGGTCAGCTAGAAGTCAAAGTCAAAGTGTTTTATTCTTCATTTATTCTTTATAACACAGGGCCATTCTGAACAGTGAAATTCTTGTGACATGGCATGCAACAATACGCAAAAGAGTGGTCAAAATGATTAAATATAAAATAACAAGATAAACGATAAAACAGCAAGAGAGATTTTATATATATATATATATACATATACATATATGTATATATATATATATATGTACATCTTGTCCCGGGACTCAGAAGGAGGACTTGTTGTATGGTGGTCTGTCATCATGGTCCCATCACACAGCAGATGCATATTTGGTGTGTAGACTCTCACTGCAGACAGCAACATGTTGAACAACCCCCCCCCCCCCCCCAATCCCCCCCGACAGGAAGAAGTTGACCCAGCGTCTGCAGGAGGCTGAGGAGCAGATCGAGGCGGTCCACGCCAAGTGTGCCTCGCTGGAAAAGACCAAGCAGAGGCTGCATGGAGAGGTCAGAGGTCGTCCCGTCCATAAAACAAAACCTGAGATCACCTTGAGGTCAACGATTCGTTCAATTCAATAGTGGCCAAGACTGGCGGAATTTGTTTTGTGGGACATCAGCTCAAAATAAACAACATAAGACAGCGTATGGCTCAATACGTAGATAGTCAAGACGCAACACATGTGGGTATGTAGTGCTTGCAGTGCACATTGTTTGGAAATGTACCTGGATGGATGATTTGAGATTTGGATCGGTGTCGCAGTGGGGACGAAGCTGTTTTTTTAAAGCTGGATGTTTGGGTGGATATGGACTTAGAATATGAACGTACATGTAAATGTTCGTGGATAATTAATCGATGTGATATGTGAATAGTTATGATGAGTGAACACTTGTATGCCAGGTGGAGGACCTCATGATTGACTTGGAGAGGTCTAATGCGACGGCTGCCAACCTGGACAAGAAGCAAAGAAACTTTGATAAGGTAAAACTACAGCAGCACCACCACCACCAAAAGCAACGCAAAAGCAAAACACATGACAACTGCATTGATCTGACATGGGAACAAAGGAAGTGGACTGGTATATATGGACAGAGGCTGGTGAGGGTGAGGCAGGTGGGGAGATGGACAAGGACGCTCAGGTGAGGGGAATAAAGTGTGTAAGAACATCTCGTGAACTGCTGGAGAATTGCAGCTGAAGGAAGGGACATAGAGTCAGACTGTGACAGATAGTCTTATTTGTCAGCTTGTCAAGCGTAGTCTATCTATCTATCTGTTATCTATTGCAAAGAAAAAGAAAAGAAAACATGACCACTACTCAACATAAACAAAACCCTTCCCACCACTTGGCTTACTCGTGAAATATTTCAAGTGAAGTCAAGTGAATTTTATTTGTATAGATTTAAAACAAACTTGTTGGTTCACGTGTTCCTCCCAGATCCTGAGTGAGTGGAAGCAGAAGTACGAGGAGAGCCAGGCGGAGCTGGACGGGGCCCAGAAGGAGACGCGCTCCCTCAGCACGGAGCTCTTCAAAATGAAGAACTCCTACGAGGAGTCCCTGGACCACCTGGAGACCCAGAAGAGGGAGAACAAGAACCTGCAACGTGAGTTCAATGACATCATCGTTGTCCTGCACCTGGAATTACTATTGTTGTTGTTGGATTGTTGTTGTGTCAGTTGAGTTGTTTATGTATTGTATTTTGTAGCAGTAGATGGCTGTTCAGGGCTCCTCCAATATCAGGACACTGTACATGTTGAATAAATATATGTATTTGTTCATTCAGCAACATTCAGTTATTGATTCTTTTTCTTTTGCTTGCTTATTTGGTTATTTATGTATTTATTAGTTCATATATGTATCTCTTTATTATATTTATGTGTTGTTGTATGCTTTGTATGTATTTATTTATGTATGTATTATTATATAGTTTTAATAATAGTAAAAAATGACTTTTTTTAAACATTTGTTTGTTTGTTTGTGGCCACGGCTCCTGGTACAGAGGAGATCTCTGACCTGGCAGAGCAGATGGGGGAGACGGGGAAGAGCATGCATGAGCTGGAGAAGGCCAAGAAGAGCGCTGAGACAGAGAAGGCGGAGATCCAGACAGCGCTGGAGGAGGCTGAGGTATGTGTGTCCCTGTGTGTCCTGGAAACTCTTTGGAATATTGACCATTTTCACAGATCACATCAATAGCAGGGTAAAGTAACTTCCTGTTTCTGTCATTTTAACGTTAGGTGGGTTTTATTTATGTCTGTCACAGCACCAGTATGAAGAACCAGTTATCTATAAACTGGTCAATCGGTTAGAAATAAGAATTTAATCTGAATTAATTATCTAATTCAGCCTTTCTCAACCGGGGTGCCGTCATAAACAAGTATTCTGACATTGCAGATATAATAAAATGCATTAGAAATCACCCATAGCTATGGCTGCCATCTCAAAGTCTCACATGCCCTAATAACGTCTAATAACCACAATTTAAAAAAACTAGCTCAACACTGTAGTGTTCGTTTTTTAATACATATTAGACTGGGGTGACTTGAGATTTTCCATATTTTAAAGGGTGCCGTGACTGAAAAAAGGTTGAGGAACGCTGATCTAATTCATCCGAGTTATGATTTACGATCAGAGTATGAAAATATGCTTTACATATAGAAATCTCTCCTCACTCCTCCCACTCCCATGCGGACCCGCCCCCCCCCCCATCTCTAGGGAACGCTGGAGCACGAGGAGTCCAAGATCCTGCGGGCACAGCTGGAGCTCAACCAGGTGAAGGGCGAGGTGGAGCGCAAGCTGAAGGAGAAGGAGGACGAGATGGATCAGGTGAAGCGCTCCGGCCAGCGTGTGATCGAGTGCATGCAGAACACGCTGGACTCAGAGGTGCGCAGCCGCAACGACGCGCTCCGCATCAAGAAGAAGATGGAGAGCGACCTGAACGAGATGGAGATCCAGCTGAGCCACGCCAACCGCCAGGCAGCCGAGGCCCAGAAGCAGCTGAGGAACGTCCAGGGACAGTTCAAGGCGAGAACCCGGCCTCAGAAACGGTTGCTCTGCTAAACGTTTTAAGGCCAGCCACAGAGTACTAGACGCGTGAGACCGGAATGGTCTTACAAGTTCACAATCTATTTATTTACTCATGGTCGCATGAGTTCACAATCTATTTCTCTCTCTAAGATCAGTCTGGCCAGGCTTCAAGCTATTCGTTTGTGTCCAAACCACCAGTGGTTTCGACCAATCAACGTCCTATCGTCAAAGTGTTTTATTGTCACATGTACATTGTAATAATGTACATAAAAATAGCATACTGTCAGCTACGGGCGTGGTTTAGGTGGGCCGTTCGCCTCCCTGGCGTTTATTTAGTTTAATTATATTTTTGGAGAGTGGTCTACGCAGGTGACATGGATACTATTCCCACGTCTTTCAGAAGGCTTAGGGTTATGTGGCCTGTGAAGCCCTTTGAGACTGTAACTGTAACTAAGGGCTATACAACATGAATGAGGGCTTCCCCCCCCCACCCCGCCTGACGTGCCTTCTTCCCCAAACCTTCTCAGGACGCCCAGATGCACCTGGATGACGTGCTGCGGGGGTCGGAGGACATCAAGGAGCAGGCGGCCATGGTGGATCGCAGGAACGGCCTGATGGTGGCCGAGATCGAGGAGCTGCGTGCGGCCCTGGAGCAGACGGAGCGGGCCCGCAAGGTGGCCGAGCAGGAGCTGCTGGACGCCAGCGAGAGGGCTGGCCTGCTGCACTCTCAGGTATGGACACAGTACATACAGTATACCGTAAATCCTCTAATAGTGGCCTGTATTCCATTAAAGGCCAGTCTCTCATAATGGCCGGGGGCGTGGTCAACACAGACAAATAAAGGCCGGCCTCCAATACAGGCCGGGTCAAAAAACGAAGAAAAAAAACCGACGGTTAATACGGTAAACTCCTGGTGCGTGTTATACACCGGTAATGTAACTACGGTAGTTTGAATGACCTGTGCAAGCCTGAATTTCCCACAACACAACGTGTCTACGTAACACAGAGCTACCAGAGAAGAGAAAACAAACATGGCGCTGACCAGACGAAAGTTTGAAGAGACAGTTAACGTATTACGGTAATGTTTATTCCTACCTCAGGGTTGTTTTGTTTTATTTTAGAGTGTTGTTACCATGTTACTTGCAGCTGAATCTTACTGTTTTGTTTTTATGTGGCAATGTGTGCAATGTTTTGCAATAAAAGTCAGGAAATGAAGGGATTATGTCCATGAGTTTAATTTTAAGAAATAAAGGCCTGCCTCCAACAAAGGCCCGGTGCTCTTTGCGGCTCAGTAAATAAAGGCCCCGGCCAATATTAGAGGATTTACGGTATACCGTAAATCCTGTAATAGTGGCCTGTATTCCATTAAAGGCCGGTCTCTCATAATGGCCGGGGGGCGTGGTCAACACGGACAATAAAGGCCGGCCTCCAATACAAAAAACGAAGACAAAAGACGACGGTCAATACGGTAAACGCCTGGTGCGTGTTATACACCGGTAATGTAACTACGGTAGTTTGAATGACCTGTGCAAGCCTGGATGTCCCACAACACAACGTGTCTACGTAACACAGAGCTACCAGAGAAGAGACAACAAACATGGCGCCGACCAGACGAAAGTTTGACGTGCATTTTAAAGAGACAGTTTTGCAGTATGTGGCGGAGAATTCGGGAGAGCAAGCTGCGAGGCACTTCGACATAGACCCGAAGAGAATCAGATACTGGAGAAAGCAGGAGAATGAACTGCGTTCAGCGGACAAGGGAAGAGCACGGCTACCTGGTGGTGGGCGAAAGAAAGTTAGCTTGGAGCTAGAAGCTAAACTTTCAGACTGGATCTACGCAATGCGGGACAAAAACAACAGAGTCTCGGGGAGAATGATACAAAACAAAGCGAAGGAGATCTACTCTTCAGTGGGTGATGGAGCCGGCAAGGAGTTTGTGGCGAGCAGGGGCTGGCTGGAAAAATTTGTGAGTGACAACCTATTGCACTGCCGTAAACTGGCTACCGTATTACGGTAATGTTTATTCCTACCTCAGGGTTGTTTTATTTTACAGTGGCCGTATTCTCCCTACGTGAGGCTGCGCCGCATTTGTTATTTGCAGCTGAATCTTCCTGTCTTGTTTGTTTTGTTTTTATGTGGCAATGTGTGCAATGTTCTGCAATTAAAGTCAGGAAATGAAGCGATTATGTCCATGGGAGTTTAATTTTAAGAAATAAAGGCCTGCCTCTAATATAAGCTTGCCTCCAACAAAGGCCTGGTGCGCTTTGCGGCTCAGTCAAAATAAAGGCCCCGGCCAGTATTACAGGATTTACGGTATGTATATATGTATAAATAATGTATATATATATACGCGTATGTTTATACTGTATGTGTGGGGTTTATGACTTCAACCTCACCCCTTTAGGGTAGTAAGTAAAATAAGATCATTAACATGTGCAATATACTGTATAATACTAATATCCCTACTACAACTACTAATAATAATGATCAATTATCAAGAATTTCCTTTGGGATTAATAAAGTTCTATCTTATCTTAATAATAATAACCGCATTTTATTGTTAGGTTATGTACTTGAAATGACAGTTACATTTGTAAGGACATTGTAGATGGTCATATTTATTTTTTATGCTGTTTCTTATTGTTGAGCGACAGCCTGGCCCTGTAATTTCCTGTGTGATAAACAGTACAATCTATTAATATATCGGTACTGTCTGTCTGTCTATCTGTGTGTTACCTGTCTGTGTCTGTGTGTCTATGCTGTGCAGAACACCAGTCTGCTGAACACCAAGAAGAAGCAGGAGTCGGACCTGGTGCAGATCCAGAGTGAGGTGGAGGACACCGCCCAGGAGGCCCGCAACGCGGAGGAGAAGGCCAAGAAGGCCATCACTGATGTAGGTGATGCTGGCGTTGTCAAGTCAAGGTCAAAGTGTTTTATTGTCACATGTACATCACAACACAGGGACATTCTGAACAGTGAAACTCTCACGACATGGCAGGCGACGTAGGAAGTAGGCAAAACATAACAAGAGAAAAAAAGTATAAATTATAGATGGGAATGGCCCAAATACATACATAATAAAGATAACACAATACATAAAGAATACATTGAAAAAATGTATTGGTGGTAAGAGTAGTAATAATAGGGGTGGGAGTCGTCGTGGTGGTGGTGGTAGTAGTAGAAGTTATAGTAGTAATAGTAGTAAGTAAGTAGTAGTAGTAGGAATAGTCATAATGTGAAAATTCACACACTCCACAGCTCCAGTGCTCTAAATGCACTGAGCTCCAGTGGGCTGCAGTTCACTTATTGGCCAAAGGGGTCACTAACGAGAAGGAGTTCCTGGTGTCATACACAGAGTAACACAAGAACACATTCCACGCATACTAGTATACCGACATGATGTTGTTAATGATAGGCGGCCATGATGGCGGAGGAGCTGAAGAAGGAGCAGGATACCAGCGCTCACCTGGAGCGGATGAAGAAGAACGTGGAGGTGACGGTGAAAGACCTGCAGTACCGCCTGGACGAGGCCGAGAGCCTGGCCCTGAAGGGTGGCAAGAAGCAGCTCCAGAAACTGGAGTCCCGGGTACGGACTGCTGCGTCACATGGTCTTCATCTGCCCAATCAGAGAGCCGCATCTGCTTCATTGATTTTCTTTTTTCACCATTTAGCCGTCCACTGCAACTTACATGAATTCAGGCTCGGTGTGATTAAAGAGCAGGATAGTATTGTGGTACTGTCGTGGTATATTGTGGTATACTAGGTATTTACGCCTCTGCTATAAGTAACAAATAGGAAGCAGATGTCTACAGGACGTTGGGGGATCAAACCCAGTAGCTTTCCAACACCTAAAGGCTCCTACCCGTAGTGTGTGTGTGTGGGGTGGGGGTCTCAAGACATGTAGTGTCATGTAGTGTGTACTGCCCAATTTGGCCCTGACTTTAAAAGTCGTCTAGTGGTATAGGAACCTTTTAGCCTTTAGATATTTTTCAATACCATGGGAATACATTAGGGTTATTACATGAGAAAATAAACCTAACCAACACACCATCATGAATCCATAGTTTCCATCCGGGTGATTTGATTGGCTGGGGCTTCCCTGCGTCTCCGCCCCCTGCAGGTGCGTGAGCTGGAGGTGGAGCTCGAGAGCGAGCAGAGGAAGGGGAGCGACGCCGTCAAGGGGGTTCGCAAATACGAGCGCAGAGTCAAGGAGCTCACCTACCAGGTGAGGAGGACACGCCTGTTTGCCTGACTCCACTGTTCTCTGACGGGAGGAACTCCATCTTTTATTGAGTTTTAGTACAGGCATGTCAAAACATTCGTAAACGTGTTTCTGGATATGCATCTGTACGTTGTATTCCTTGTAAGTGAAAGTTTTTTGTAGTTGTTTCAAGACAGTGCAGGTGATACACTGCTAGCACTCTCTGAGTGTGTGTTGATGGCTGGTTTAACCTGTAAGCATTGATTTGCCAATGCACCACAGGTGTGCAGCCCCAGACTAATCAGCCTGACTGGGGCCAGGTGAGGCTGCTTAAACCTGCCATCAACCACACACAAGTCCACATATACATACATATTCACCGATCTCCCTCCATGTCCCTCTCCCATCCCGACCTAACTCCCAGCATCCTAGATGCCCCCGCCCTCCCCAGTGAAGACCAGCTTTCCAATATTTGAAGGAAGAAATATCTCAAACACCTATTAATTTGTTTCAACCTTGCTGACCAAATTGTACATTTGTAATTATGTTCAAGGACGACGGTTTGGCCAAACATTGTGAAGTTATTCTAATATTTATTTATTTATATGCACGTTTATATTCAATTCAATTAAATTTTATTTGTATAGCCCTGAATCACAAGACAGTCTCAAAGGGCTTTACAGGCCATATGATTATGGGCCAAACGTGATTTATGACACCCCCCCCTAGCCCAAGCCCCCCTAAGGACAAGAAACGACTCCCTTAATTAACAAGGAAGAAATCTGGAGGAGGAACCTCAGAGTGGGGGATCCCTCCTTCCAGGGATGGTTCAGAGTGCAATGGGTGTCATACGGGCATTTAAAAACAGGGGTAATAAAGCATGACAAATTGCAAATGACAAAGTGCAAATAGTAAATAAGATAGTAATATTATGATGGGGTGCTGGCTGGAGAGCAAGCTGGTAGCCGTCAGGTGGGGTGGCCAGTTATCCAGTCACGATCACAGCAGCACCCTAGATAGTGGAGACAACATGATGGTTAGATGGAGCACAGTAAGCAGGGAACATACAAGTATCCTCAGACCTAGTACCCATCGGCAGCTAGGGTAGGCTAGTGCTAACAGTATTGATTTAGCTGTAAATTAGGTGGGTTTTTAGTCTCGCCTTAAATATATCAGCAGAGTCAGCCTCCCTGATTACAGGTGGCAGACTGTTCCACAGATAGGGTGCTCGATAAGAGAACGCCCTGTTTCCTGCTGATTTTTTTTTATTCACTTTTGGAATTGATAAAAGGCCAGCCCCTGAGGACCGGAGCGGCCGAGAAGGACAATAGGGAACAATAAGGTCCTTCAGATACGATGGTGCGGACCCATGCAGGATCTTGTAGGTAAGAAGTAGCACCTTAAAATCTGATCTGGCATTTATTGGGAGCCAGTGGAGGGAAGTGAGAATAGGAGTAATGTGGTCAAACTTCCTAGTTCTCATTAGAAGTCTAGCAGCAGCGTTCTGTACGAGCTGGAGGCTTTTTGTAGTAGAACTCGGTAGGCCAGATAACAGTGCATTACAGTAATCCAGTCTGGATGATATAAATACATGGATGAGTGTCTCTGCGTCCGCAGCGGATAGCATTGGTCTGATCTTGGCAATGTTTCTAAGATGAAAGAATGCAGTTCTGGTGATACTTTTTACATGCTGATCAAAAGAAAGCGTAGGATCAAGCAGAACACCAAGATTCTTGACGCAGGAGCTTTGGGCAATAGTGGATCCCTCAGGGCTGAGTGTGACGTCATCAAGTTGTGATTGTTTATGCTTCGGGCCGAAGATAATCATCTCAGTTTTCCCCGTATTAAGCTGCAAGTAGTTTTGGGACATCCATCTTTTAATTGCAGCGGGGCAGGATTCAACCTTTTGGATCTGTTGGAGCCGGGGGGAGTCTTTTGATCCAATGGGAATGTAGATTTGGGTGTCGTCCGCATAGCAGTGAAAGCTAATGCAAACGCTGCGAATTATATCGCCAAGAGGGAGCATGTAGATTGCAAAGAGCAGTGGACCAAGGACCGACCCCTGGGGAAGCTTAAGTTGCAGTGCTTCAATTTTGATCCTTTGCAGACAACAAATTGTGTTCTGTCTGAGAGGTAGGATCTAAACCAGTGAAGAGCAGTGCCTTTGATGCCGACAGTGTTCGAGACGCTCAAGGAGGATGCGATGGTCAATTGTGTCAAAAGCGGCGCTGAGGTCAAGCAACACCATCAGGGAGCTTGCATTGCTGTCCATGCTAAGGAGGAGATCGTTTACCACTCTGGTCACAGCGGTTTCGGTAGAGTATAGGCTCCTGAAACCAGACTGAAATGGTTCAAATAAGTTGTTTGCCGTCAGATGATTGATGATTTGGCTAGCCACAATTTTTTTCCAATACTTTAGAGAGGAAAGGAAGGTTAGAGATGGGCCGATAGCTGCTGAGAGCTTCGGGGTCGAGGCCAGGCTTCTTGAGTAGAGGTTTTACCACAGCACACTTAAAGCTAGAGGGAACTGAGCCTGTCGACAATGATAGGTTCATGATGTTGAGCATAGCCGTTCCAAACGTTGGGAAAAGTTCTTTTAGAACCTTGGTAGGGACAGGGTCGAGCAAACAGGTAGTCTGTATTAGCTTGTCAAGCTCATCCAACGAGATTGTGCTAAACTGCTGGAAAGTAGCTTCAGGGAGAATACGTGGCACCGCACCTGACGAATGTTCAGGATGAGTGGTAAGAGACACATCAATGTCTTTCCTAATTGATTCGATCTTGTGATCAAAGAACTCCAGGAAGTTGCTCGCTGAGAGGGAGGAGTCCAAGTTGTGAGGTTGTTTTTGCATCAGCTCTTTTGCAGTGTCAGAGGAACTTCGGGTTGTTCTTGTTTAAGTTGATGACACTAGAGGAGTTGGTTAGCGCAGTTTTGTAGCTAAGCAGGCTGTCGTGCCATGCAAGGTAGAAGACTTCAAGTTTAGTTGAGCGCCACTTGCGTTCAAGTTTTCTGCAGTCGCGTTTAAGGGTACACGTGTCTTCGTTGAACCACGGTGCTGGTCTTTTTGCTTTCCGCTTTTTAACTACAAGAGGAGCAGCAAAGTCAATGGCTGCGGATAAAGCGGTCTTAAACTCATTGGTGAGACAATCCACTGAACCCCTGAAGTCAGCAAAAGGAGCAAGTAACGGGTAACTTAACTGCCATGAACCATGTTATATAAACCGTTAACCCTCGATGTGGTTTCCCTGGCAATGACAGAATGAGGAGGACAAGAAGACCATGGCCAGGATGCAGGACCTGGTGGACAAGCTGCAGCTCAAGGTCAAGACCTACAAGAGGCAGGCGGAGGAAGCGGTGAGGCATCCTATCACTTTCACCATCTAAACATCATCCAAAAGATTACATTTAGGGCATTTTTATCCAAAGCGACTTACAAAGAGGATGAAGATTAGATGAGGAAAAAAAAAAAAGCACAGTGATAATATTGAAATATTTAATGTATTCATATGCAAAACTATTTTTCAACTTATACAATGTGACTATTTTAAATGTATTACCCTATAATATCAATTAAAAAGGGGTATTGTCCACACACAATTATTGGTCATGTAAACGCAGAATGTAAACGTGAACCTCATCGACTCGAAGTAAACATGACTGTGGATTGGCGTTACATACGTCGTCGCCGGGGGTGTCTGAAGTTCCCTTCCCTCCCTGCAGGAGGAGCAAGCCAACGCCTACATGGCCAAGCTGCGCAAGGTCCAGCACGAGCTGGAGGAGGCCGAGGAACGGGCGGACATAGCAGAGTCCCAGGTCAACAAAATCAGAGCCAAGAGCCGCGATACTGGAAAGGTACGGTTCACCTCTGTCACTGATTAAATAGAATTCAAACATCTAATAATCATCTAATAGTATTTTAGTGCAATTACATCCTCTGGAATATGTAAAGTTAGACTTTCAAAAGAAGGCGGACAATGTTAAATAAATACTAAATAGCTGTCGCCCAAAATATATTTGTATGATTTTTTTTTTTTTTGTTTTACTGTACTTTTCTTCTTAATCTGCAGCCCAAAGATGCTGAGTGAGTCCAACTCCAGTCAAGATTCCCAGTGCTGCATATAATATGACTGCCAGTGAGGAACTCCAATAAAATATGCAATTTTATCCATGACTCGTCATGAATACTCTCATACAAGTCAGAAAAGGTGTACTTTTGAGTAAGGAGTTTATTATATTTTATAATTAGGTCTGTACAGTTCTCCACGATACATATTCAAAACGGGCTGAATCAATACCCTTACCTTGGGTATTGATTCCTTGCAAAGTATATCTCAGCCGAAAACAAACGTTAGCAAACTTACCAACACATTCCATAACATTCTTCCATGAGATAACAGGATTCACACATTCACCTTTCAGAATCATAACACATAAAATATTTTTGATTTCACAGATACAAAACTATTTTCAGTGTACAGATGCAATGAATGAACAAGCGTAAACACAGGCTTGACCCCAATCTGTCTGCATTCATATTGAACTAGTGCTGGGCGGTATGACCAAAAATTGATATCACGGTATTTTTCTAAATTCTAACGGTTTCACGGTATATGACGGTATTTTTTTTTCCATGCATAATCAGGTGTTCACAACATATTCTACTGGTTGAGAGAGGAATTACTGAGATTGACTTAGGATGGACTATTTTACCATCATGATGAATATTGTAGAATTGTGATGGTGGGGGGGGGGGGTCGTTAATTTGCGGTTCTGATGGTGGGGGGGGATCCGTTAATTCGCGGTTCTGATGGGGGGTGCTCCGTTCATTCGGCGCACCCCCCGAAGATAAGACTATGAAAATGTTATTGCCCTGGCAGTGGCTACTAATATTGTTGGTGTGTGTGAGAGGAAGAGATGGGGAGATGTTCATGTGTGTATGATGTGGCTCTTTGCAGAAACACTGTAAAAAGATTGTCTCTTCGTCTCTGACTGGTTGGCCACCCCTGGTCTATCCTATCCATCATCACCGCAACGTAACACCAGAGCACTAACTTATGTTGACCGTCACCACGCCTCCAGTGCGTGGTGACGTGTTTAGAAGCGCAACATTGAAAAGGGTCCTGTCTGAAACAGTGTCGCGCGGCGCAGCGTTCCGAACGTTGTGTAATCAAATACACCGGTATGGCGGTATATTAAAAATACATATAACGAAAATACACACCGGTATTCGGTGTGAACCGGTATACCGCCCAGCACTATATTGAACCACAATGACAATCACCCACACAGTTCAGCTTCTTCATTACTGGGGTCTCTCCCCTAACGTCTCCCAACCTTTACCTTAAAAGGTTTGTCCAGGTTTAAAGACTTTTTAAAATGTAGCATTTGATTTTAAAATGTAGCCTTTGACATCACAAATGGGAGCGTCCACCCTGATGTGTGCAGAACAGATTAACTATGCACTTATCTCGCTGGTGGATTGTTCCAACTCAGTATGTAGGCTGTAGTACATCCATCCACTCCTGGACAGTTACTTGTGATGTCACAAGCGGAAAGATTTTGAACCTCACACCTGGTAAACTAGAGGCTCTTTAATGTTCACTTCACATTGCCTGCTTCTTCCTCGTTCCTTTGCCTCAGAAGTCATCATCGTCACAGATATCCAGGTAAACATCGAAGGCTTCACGGTTGCAGTTTCCGTCGGGTGTGAACACATACTTATGAAACGTACCATCAACGCAAATGGCTGTGGGAGAAAGAAAAATCATCTCCAATCGCGAAAGTTTTGAACACCCCCCTCCCCATCACGTCTGACGTCTAATTGTTTTAGTGACAAAGTGACATCACAAGTGGGAGTGTCCATCTAGATGTATGATGACTAGATCAGCCTTCCCAGTGGACTATGGAAAACGGATCTAGTCAGCATACATCTAGGTGGACACTCCCGCTTGTGATGTCACTTCGTCACAATGACAATTTTAGTGACATGACAGTTTTGAAACGGTTTTGGCTTCACAGTCAAACCTGGTGGTAATAATAATAATACAAATAGGGTCCCTTTAAGCAATTTAAATGTTTTACTCATACATACATACATACTTACCAATTACTGAGTTCACATTCTTTGACGTATTCTTTCCAAATGCACAAATGCAGGCACATTCAGCTGGCACGGTGAAACTGGCCAGGGACCACTGACTGTCCACATACTGGCCAATAACAGGGCCCACCTTCCCCACACGGGCCAACCTAGGGCAGACAGAAACAAGACAAGTTCTAGCTTAAAGACCTATTTTATTACCAGGTGTGAGATTGATGAACCATTGTAGGCCATTTTGAAAATCTGATCTGTGGCGTTACAAGTATAGATAAAGTGTACCAACAGGCAGGCTGGAGTTAATCTATTTCTCATAAATCTGGGTGGACGCTGCCACTTGTGAGGTCAAACGGACAGACTTTGAAATGGCTTGTATGGCCTGTTGTCGTGACTGTTCAACCTCACGTCTGGTTGTAAAATAATGGGTCCGTTCAGTTTCCTGCCAGTCAGTTCCTTCACACTGTATTAACCAATGTAAAAGCGTGACAATGCGGTCGACGCTCATAACACAGACGCGTGTTATCTGTTGTCTTACGCTGAACGTCTGTTGAGTTTCGTGTCCTTCAGTGCGAAGATGTGAACGGTGCCCTTGTCACTGGACGCACAGAGAAACGACGAGTCGTGGCTGAAGTTGATGCTGGAAAGGGGGGGGAAAAAAGAGCAAATATGACACAGGACATCTAAGAATTAAGATAAAGATAAGGTGGAACTTTAGTCATCCCGAAGGAAATTCTTTTGCCAGAGGTTGCTCAAAAATAGCAAGAACATAAGAATAATAAATGTCCAGTGAATAAGCCAAAAAGAGAAATATAGGCAAGATATTTAGTAAACAAAACAAGTTGACAATGGTATTGAAAAGTAGTAATGAGATGTAGTATTGCACATGATGAGGCATCTTGCACATGATGATGAAAGGCAATATTGCAAGGTAATATTGCACAGAATATGTTTATTCTTTGTTATTTTACGTATATATTTACTTAGACAATAATGATGACAACAAAGTGATATAAAGTGACATGTCTGCGCTAAATGGCTGAGTGGTGGTAAACAAAGTACACGGATCAAGCTAGCTAAGGTGGTACCAGTATAGAGTTGCGGGGTCCGTCCCCCTGCGCAGCTCCACCAGCTTGTCCCGCGTCGTCGTGTCAAACAGGCGGATGAGGGTTCCTTTCCGGGAGGCCGACGCTGCCACGCTGCCCGGTTGGTTCAGGGCAACGCACGCGATCTCACTCTGGTGAGCGTTGATGGTGAAGGGGGCGGAAGACGTGCCCGGTTTGGTGTTGGACAGGTCCTGTGGTCGGGGGAAACACAAGGTAAAGTGCTCGAATGTTAGCAATGCTACTGCTAATCACTAGCTATTGCTAGTGGGTATTAGTATCAATAGCTGTTGTATAAGATAGACCTTTATTCATCCCGAAGGAAATTATTTTGCCAGAGTTTGCTCAAAAATACCAACATCATAAGAGTAAAAACAATAGAATAGATGTACAGTGAATAAGCCTAAAAGAAAAATATAGTATACATTATATACAATTATATAAATTGTATAATAAAAACAGAAGTTTTTAAGAGCTTGCATATTAGATCCACTGTTGCTAATACGAGTCGATGATTGCTAGCGAATTACTAGCAATAACTGTTCCTTGTAGTTTCTCAGCAGGCGGTTTGAAAGGGGGCATTTTACACCAAGGATTTGCATATTAGCTGTGGGCAGCTTCTTCTTAGTAACTTACGACAAGCTGTAGACTGCCGCATTTATGGCCAGGGAAGACCAGAAGCTGTTTCTCCATGCTAGGACACAAGTCACACAGTCCTGGGAGCAAGGAAAACATCACACACCATTATACTGTGTACAAACCCATAAAAATGTATTTGTACAAACCAGATGTACTCAACAGTATACCTTTGGGGTTGTCTCTGGTGTCAAACTCAAACAGTTTGACGGGGTTGTCCGGGAAACTGTACACGTAGATTCTGTTCTTCAAGACAATAATGATCCTGGAGAAGAAATCACAATTCTGATTGTTATTATTGTGATGTTAAAGCTGCTGTAAGTAAGATTTGAGTCGTAGAGAGCAGAGTTTCTCCGGCATTATGAAGTGTTGCTTTCCCGCACAAATGTGATTAACAGACTAGAAGATTTCCAGGGAAGAAATTGGTCAGAAGAAGCAGGCGCACCGTTAACAGAACCGATATTGACCAAATATGGGTGCTGATGGGCAACTGTTGCCGGGGGGGTCCGTTACACTTACTTGTCGTGTCTCATGCGAACGGCCAAGACGGGTTTGGTGAAGGTGAACTCCAGCACCAGCTTGTCCTTGGGGTCCCGTGCCTCGCACGCATCATCCCAGATCAGCACTGAAATAAAACGCTGTCACTTTACATACAATCGGTCAATCATGCAGTTTCAATAATGCGCCATATGCTGTCAATAACATCTACCTCAACGTCCTGTTTACATGTATTGTTTGCATAACATTGCTCCCACACATAGCGTGTATTTAGATTGGTTTTACTGTAATTCCCATTGTCGTCCTGTGTTTACCTTTTTGCTGTGCACCGACATATCTCATCTGGGATGAATAAAGTACATCTTATCACGTACAGGGGGGAGGGGGGGTTTAGAGGAGTTGGTAGAGCCACAGCACTACAGTGGGTGTTGGAGGGGACAGTGTGGGTGAACCTCATTTACTCACCTGATATTTCTGAGAACTTGGGGTTGACTCCGCCTCCTACCACGGCCAGCAGGTTGGATCGGTGCAGCATGGAGCACAGGGCCACGCTGCCCACCTGCTCGTGGTCTGAACACACACACATTACGTCAGTTGAAGCCTTTCCCAATTAGCCTCCGTCCAGACAGGGATTTTTTTAAAGATAAGATAAGATGAGATAAGATAGAACTTTATTGATCCCGAAGGAAATTCTTGCGCTAGGGTGCATAGCAATCGAATAAAACAATAGAGACATAAACAGTAGAATAATAAAAAAATAATATAAAAGATTTACACATTTACAGTAAGTCTAAGCCCTAGGGGAAGTATAAAAATAAAAAATATAGTTAAGATAAGATACTGCCAATTTTGTGGGTCGCTATTAACAATAACAAATCAAAACTTCAAAGAAAAAATCGAATGTAGGCTCAACTTCATGGTAGAGTCTTGTATAGAGTCTGAAAGCAGAGCTGTACTGCATCACATACCGAGGTGGCCCTTCTCCATCAGGGGCTCCACGTTGTAAATTCTGACGCCGGTCTCCATCGCACAGCAGAAGCAACCTGCGGTGTGAGACGAACAGTGGATGAATAACTGCGACATGTGCTCAACGTCACGTTGTCCTGCTTTAATGTTGATCTTCTTACTCTGGTCTTGGTTGAACTGGAGACTGTTGACTCCTCGTTGCTGAGCCATGGCGACCCGCCACCCACCCCCCCACAAAGTCGGTGGCTATTCGACTCTTCGCGGCAATATTATATTATGTTCAACAGTAGAGCTGCTCGACGGTCCGACGTATGTTGATTTTTTTTTTTAAGTCGAATGCGTCTTCATGGGAATGTCGTGTAAACACTGGCCGACCCGCGGTCACAACACTGACTCGTCGGAATAAAGTCAACGCGACGTCGTGTTTTAGTTCAGAAACGCGACGACGGGTGTGTCGTGGAAAAAATAACAACCCGTAGTCCGTTACAAAAAAAACAAAACTAAAAAAACGGTATAAAGACGAAGTGAATTCTACGTGAACTCAACGGAGCTGCGCAACGATACGATTTGTTTTTGTTATTTTCCACGAACGTGACGTCGGCGTGCACATGCTTCCGGTTTTGTACTTCCGGTCACGTGTTAAATGTGCAATCTCGCCTGGTTAGTGGAATATATTTACAGAAATGAGAGAAAGGCATGAGAAATAAAAGGCAATACAAAAATATGAAAAGATATAGAATAAAGTGAGTACAGACCATGGATGCTGTAAGTTATGTAGTATTAAGCAAGTATAAGATACAAGTTATGCAAGCGCGTGTGCTGTGTACTATGTATGTGTGTGTCTTTCGCAATCAGCTGCTTGTTTTGGAGACATTCAGCATGAGGCTCTTGTCTTCCTCTAGGTCAGGGGTGGGCAATTATTTTGGCTCAAGGGCCACATTTGGTTTTGTAAGTTAACAGACGGGCCGGGCCATTGGTAGATGAGGATCGCAACGTCCAGCACCCCCCCCCCGGAGACGCGCGACGGGCACCAAGTGAATGTCTCCCGGGGGGGGCGGGGTGCTAGACGCCGTGATCATCATCTACCAATGGCCTGGACCGCGCGTCTAGCACCCGTCGCGCGTCCACCCCCCCCGGGAGTCGCTGACTCGGTGCCGGTCGCGCGTCTCACGGTAGCGGTATTGCTCCGAACAACGCAACGGGCCGCGGGACAAATTTGGCCTGCGGGCCCCAAATTGGGCAGCCCTGGGCTAAATCATGTTTTTCTTTTCGCAAAAACAGTTGCATTTGGGATTAATCAATCTTTGGTTTTTTCTTCCAAGAAATATTAAATAATATTCGCAATCAAATACTGGGGGTACGTAACATAATCAAATAAATATACGTTCAAATTAACAATTGTGCGTAAATAACATATATGTGTGTATTTTTATTTGAGACGAAACTAAACCTACAGGAAAAGCTCAAAGTAAAGAGTACTGTTTATAACACATCATTTGCTGAGCATTTAACAGCTGATTTACAATCACTGTGATCAAATCTGTATCACAACTATAAATCTTTTGCATAATCTTTTTTCAGGGGGTGGGAGAGGTCAATTACTTTACTCAGAATGTGGAAAATCAATGTTAATATATACACACTTATCATTAAAAGCTTTGCCGTCTCATTCTTTAAATTGCCTTCCAGAATGCAGTTTGATATATATTTTTATATAATTTCCCTAGATCTGCAATCACAAGAATAACTTGTGTTGTGTTGCTGTGGCAGAAATAATAGAAACAATCTTTATGATGATTCACATTAGAAACATTCAGTTAAGACAATCTATTTTAGGCCTATTTTGTTGCTTAGCTTCAGCAGCTGTGTTTTACTGATAAACAATTGCCTAATTCTGTTATTTTCAGGATTTTAATGTGACGTTTAAATGGTTTAACGCTTTGAATCGCGTTGTAATGGTGATCAATGTGAAGGATCAGAGATAAAAGTAATAATAACAATAACAATAGGTCTCAACGATACGTTTAGAGACAGATTCATGGCGTGGATTGATGAAGAAAGATGATGGAAGACATGTTTTTCTCTGCCATGTTTCGCCTGCCGGGACGGGAGGAGGGGCATGGTGGCGCGCTGACAGTCATAAGCCACCCTGCGGAGGAAACTCATTTCGGCCGCTTGTATCCACGATCTCATTCTTTCAGTCACTACCCAAAGCTGGTGACCATAGGTGAGGGTTGGAACGTAGATGGACCCAGGGCCGTAGCTCCCCCTAGGGGCGAGGGGCCTCCAATACGCTATGAAAGTGTCGTGTTGTAGTGCCGGAGGAAAGGAAGGACGTAGGCAGTATAAACTAACTGTTTTTAATCCAAACAAACAGGTAACACTCTCAGTGAAATGGCAGAATTCGTTCGCATGCGTGAGAGTCCAGAACAGGAAGTGCAACCACAATAAATGTCCCCTCTGGCCCCAGTGCCAGATCTGGTTCCCCCCCCACTACACAACCCACAGCAAGAGGAGAACATGAACCCATTATGTAGTCACTACACCAGCCCCCCCAGTGTTCACCTCAATATTCGAAACCCTCGTGGCGAGGAGGGCGTATGGCCCGGCCCCTACGACTGTAGGTAAAGTCAGGAGGTGCGGGAGGAGGTGTGACATTGTCCATCACATCCCCTTGTTGGGCGGGGCGGGGGGCAGCGACAACCGGGGGGTCGCGAGTTGTGGGGGCTTGTTGGGGTTGGAGGGGGGGACGGCCACGGCGTGGCAGGGGGGGTAGGATGAGAGGGCGGCCCCGGCGTGGTGGCAGGGCCAAGTCCGGGGGCAGTTCAAGGTCCAAGTGGGCCGGTTTGAGGCGATCAACAGACACACACTCAGGCTTACCTCCCATGTCAACCATGAAGTTCTTGGCTCCTGCCTTGATGACACGGAAGGGCCCGTCATAGGGAGGTCGTAGTGGAGTCCTGTGGCCGTCGTGGCGGATGAAAACGTAACCCGCCGAGTGCAGCTCCGGGGGCACCCGCAAAGCAGGGGCGCCATGCTGCGTAGTCGGGACCGGGGCGAAGGCCCTGGCGCTGTCCAGCAGGGAGGCGCGCTGAGCGGAGGCGGACCAGGGCTCTGTCGACTTCGGAATGAAGTCACCGGGGACCCGCAGCGGCTGTCCGAACACCAGCTCGGCTGAGGATGACTGGAGGTCCTCCTTAGGCGCCGTCCTAAGCCCAAGCATGACCCACGGCAGTTTGTCGAGCCAGTTGCTGTCCGTGAGGCTAGCTCGAAGGGCAGCCTTCATGGAGCGATGAAAGCGCTCAACCAGTCCGTTAGCCTGCGGGTGGTAGGCGGTAGTGCGGTGGAGCTTGACCCCCAGATTCTCTGCTACCGCTGCCCACAGTTCCGAAGTAAACTGCGGGCCACGGTCAGAGGAGAGATCAGCAGGGGTGCCGTAGCGGGAGACCCACACCGCGATGAACGCCCGGGCCAGGTCGGGGGCCGTCGTTGAGGAGAGTGGGACTGCCTCCGGCCAGCGAGTCATCCTGTCCACCATGGTAAAGAGGTAGGTATAACCGTGCGAGGGGGGCAGGGGTCCTACCAGATCCACGTTGATATGGTCGAACCTCCGCTCGGGCACAGAGAACTGTTCCAGGGGGGCCTTGACGTGGTGATGCACCTTGGCGCGTTGGCAGGCAGTGCAAGTGTCGACCCAGGCCCTGACATCTCTCTTGAGCCCGTGCCAGACGAACTTCTGTGACACCAGCCGTGAGGACGGTTTCCTACCGGGGTGAGATAAGCCGTGCACCGCCTCGAAGACGGGGCGTCTCCAGTTGGCGGGGACCACCGGTCGTGGCTGACCCGTGGAGACATCGCAGAGGAGCGTGGCCCCTGCATCACTAAAGAGTACCTCCTCCAGGCGCAGCCCCGTGTCCGACGACTTGAGAGCTTGGACGGAGGGGTCGGTGGCCTGATCCACAGCCATGCGGGAGTAGTCCAAGTTCAGCTGGACCGCACCGACCACCGCCCTGGAGAGACAATCCGCGACTTGGTTGGACTTTCCAGCAACGTGCTGGATGTCTGTGGTGAACTCTGAGATGTAGGAGAGCTGGCGCTGCTGGCGGTCTGACCACGGCTCTGTGACCTTGGACATGGCGTGTGTGAGCGGCTTGTGGTCCACGTAGGCCGTAAACTCGCGGCCTTCCAGTAAAAAGTGAGTGGCTGCCAGGCGTCGTCGACCCACTGCTCGTACACCGCACCCACAGCAAAGTCAGACGCGTCCGTGGTGAGAGCGGTGGGCGCAGAGGGTGAGGGGTGGGCCAACATGGCAGCGCGGGCCAGGGCCGCCTTGGTGTCCTGAAAGGCCTTGACACGCTCCGCCGTCCAGTCGACCGGTTGTTTCAGAGTCTTGCCCTTCTGGGCGTCGTACAGCGGTTGCAGGATGTGAGCAATGTGGTGGAGGAATCGATAGTAGAAGGTCACCATCCCGATGAACCCCTTGAGCTCGCTGACTGTGCGGGGGCGTGGGAAGGCAGCGACGGCTTCCACCTTCGAGGGGAGGGGGGTCACACCCTCCACTGTGACCCGTGCCCGAGAAAGTCTATGGGCTTCCCGTCCGAAATCACCACTTCGCCGGATTGACAATCAGCCCATGTTGGCTGAGCCACGTGAAGAGTGTCCGGAGGTGCGGACATGGTGCTCCTCTTCCGTGGTGCTCGCCGACGAGGATGTCATCCAAGTAGACGAAGAGGAAGGGCAGGTCCTGGAGCACCGAGTGCATGAGGCGTTGGAAGGTCTGCGCCGCGTTCTTCAGGCGAACGGCATCCGCAGAAACTCGAAGAGTCCAAAAGGCGTGACGACGGCTGTCTTAGGGACGTCCTCGGGGTGCACCGGCACCTGAATGTACCCCCGTACCAGGTCCACTTTGGAGAAAAGCGTTTCCCCGCCAGGTGCGCTGAAAAATCCTGGATATGCGGGACCGGGTAGCGGTCAGGCTTGGACGCGTCGTTGAGGCGGCGGTAGTCCCCACATGGGCGCCACCCGCCGTCTGGGCTGGGATGTGTATGTACGTAGTTGAGACGCCCAG
>PIJE02000450.1:0-70456 GCA_002895965.2 Coryphaenoides rupestris | reverse complement strand
ACTCCGATGACCCCCCCAACAACCCTGTGTGGGTAAAGAGCTGGTCCACTGTTCCACGGCCAGGACGGAATCCGCATTTAATCCTGAATGGTTCAGTACATGGACAGAATCTCAAGGCGCAGCCGAGGGGGGAGAGTGTCCGGTTTGGGGACCTCAGAATTGCATCTCTGCTCTTTGCAGATGATGTGGTTCTGTTGGCTACATCAGACCGTGACCTCCAGCATGCACTGGGGCTGTTTGCAGCCGAGTGTGAAGCGGTCGGGATGAGAGTCAGCACCTCCAAGTCTGAGGCCATGGTTCTCTGCCGGAAAACGGTGGAGTGTTCCCTCCGGGTTGGGAGTGAGTTGCTGCCTCAAGCGAAGGAGTTCAAGTATCTCGGGGTCTTGTTCACGAGTGAGGGCAAAATGGAGCGGGAGATGGACAGACGGATTGTCCGTTGTAGACAGACGGATTGTCCGTTGTGGTCAATATTCAGGTCCATCCAGGGCCGGATTAAGAATTCAGAGGCCCCTGGGCCAGACTCTTGTGGTTGTGGAGGCCCCCACACACATACACGTGCACGCACACACGCATGTACGCAATACACTACTAGCATACTATTTGTTGGAAAATCCTGTACTTGTACAGGATTTACACTGACAGGCTACAGCATACAACGTTCTGGACAATATCAACACCTGTAGATAGCTTCATACAGGATTTACACTGGCAGGCTACAGCATATAATCACATATTTCAGGACAATATACCTGTAGATAGCTTCATACAGGATTTACACTGGCAGGCTACAGCATATAATCACATATTTCAGGACAATATACCTGTAGATAGCTTCATACAGGATTTACACTGGCAGGCTACAGCATATAATCACATATTTCAGGACAATATACCTGTAGATAGATAGCTTATACCACATGATGGTATAAGCAAGGCATTAGCCCAACTGGTTTTGCTGTTGCAGCCAACAGTACTCAAATATGCTAATACAGCCTACTGGTGCTCTACCTCCACCAACAGTTCTATGATTCAGTCTTCCATCAATCAATCAATCTCACTCACTCACTCACACACACACACACTCACTCACACTCACACACACACACACACACACACACACACACACACACACACACACACACACACACACACAGGCTAGGATCAATTCATTCTGCATATTCAGCAAATAATAATACCTGTATTTCCTATCATACAGGATTTCCACCATATCACACATTCTGGCATAGAAACACAATGACAGAAGAATAATGTTTTCCAAAAACAACCAATGCACTTCCATAAACACAGCACACAGCATAAACACAGAGAGAAGAATATAATATTAGAATAATAATTGACGGTTATTGTAAGTTTTAATCACTCATACGAACATTTACGCTCCCAAATATAAAACTCTCAGTACCATAGAAAGTGAAAGCAATAAGTTGAGCTGTGTGGTAAGCCAGTTTACCTTTCTTTATTAGTTTAGTTTCATCCCTAAAAAGTGTGGAGACCATCGAAACCAACTGGAGACAACGCTGGATCTGATTGTTTGTCTCCATCGGCCCGTTGCTATGTTCGTTACTATGTGATGACACTGTAGTGACTACATAATGGGTTCATGTTCTCCTCTTGCTGTGGGTTGTGTAGTGGGGGGGAACCAGATCTGGCACTGGGGCCAGAGGGGACATTTATTGTGGTTGCACTTCCTGTTCTGTAATGATAAATGATTGAGCCAGAAGTTCATGGTGTACTTGAATTCATGTTATCGTTTCGGCATAACAACACGTAATGGCGGTAGATATACAGTACATACCACATCATGATGGCAGTAGCGTGCCTCCAAGACCGTAAATTCTTCCTTTCTGAATAGCCAGAGTTCTTTTGGTTATAACTAAGCATGTGTAACATTAACTACACCTAACATATCACAATATGTTGTAAATACAACTGGCTTCAAATAATCATGTCTTATGCTGTCTCTTTTTTTTTTTTTTTTTTTTTTACAAGTCAACTAGAATGAACGTCCTCTGCGAGAACAACTATCAGGTTAAGCTGTCAGGAGGAGCCCGGGACAGCCGTCATAGCGTGACATGCAGGGGGCCTTGTTGGGTGGATTTAAGGAAACATGAGCGGGTGAATTGTTGAATGTCCGAGTGGGGTTCTGAAGCCACCAGCTCTTCGCTCAATGTCTCTTGTCCCACTGGCATGTGGGGAGGTCGATCCATCAGCGTACTTTCCACATGACTTCAAGTTTCTGGGCAGGGTTGGTCGCCACCACGCAGTCGACTCTTGTTTCGGACCGGTAATTGATCCTCCACTTCTACCAAGTGGCCGCGGGGCAACCTTTTGCACGCAGCCAGTTCGATGCCTGTCCGATCCCTGGTAGGGCTTCATCGCGCACTGCTTCGCCTAACCGTGAGCTCAGGTAAGTCCCTGTTGAGGTGTCGTAGATCGCTTTGGAGACCTGCCTCCTGTGAGCGTCCCTTCCACCACCCGTCAACGCTCCGGCTGCACAGGAGGCTGTGCCTTCAGAGCCTCGATCAATCGGGCTGTGGCTGCTGTCCTGCTGTTCTGTTCGATGGGATTGCCTCAAGCATCATTGCTACGGTGTTCTTTGCATAAAGTTCTTCCGCAATTTTGACTGAGATTCAGCCTTACCATTGCTTTAGATGAACGTGGAGGTGGAGGTGCGCTCACTCCACATCGCAACCCCCTGGTGAATGGAACTTGGGGACCAATTGGTCAAGAATCCGGTCAGTGCTGACTTAGCGAGCCAAATGAGGTTTGCCGTTGATTGTAAGTCCCGGTCTGAATCTGGAAAGAGTGTTTGTGGTCTCGATCCCAGAAGTCGAATAAGAATACAGTAAGAAAATCTTTGCGCTATGTAAAGGTCCGGTTAACAATCTGCCGGGGCGTGTTGGCAGCTCATGGCATATTTTTGTCCTTTGTGCTCGATGGCGATTCATTACGACTGTGCTTACCTCAAGTCTTTGATGTCAGCCTGCATCCCTTGGCAGTACACGGTGTCCCGCGCCTGCCTGTAGAGGCTCACCCCCTATGTGGCTTGAGTGCACCGTGCCAACTACTCAGGGCGCCAGTGCTCTGGGGATGAAACACTTTGGTCGCCTTTACACAATTCTTTGACACATGAGCTTCCTCCTGAATGCCCAAATACTTCTCTCCCTTAGGAGTTTCTTCCTTTGAGGTACAGCCAGCCCTTGAGAAGTTCACCTGATTTCACAGTTCTGGAGCTGCTCATTTTGTCTGTTGTTGCTGTGGATCGGATCGCGTCTGGACTGAGGTAGCAGCCTTTTGAATGTACTCCATCCAATCCTCTGATTCCAAGCTGCAGACAGTGTGCTCGCTGTTTGCCTGTCTGTGAACAGAGGGCATGCGACAGCAGCCCGGACAGGCGCCTGATGTTCGGGGTCTCTGAGACAGCCTGCTGGTGGCCAACAGGCTCTGGAGCCATGTGTTGTGACCGTGTGGTGGAAGGGCTGCGTACAGGAGGCAGGTCCCAAAGCGATCTAACGAACACCTCCAGCAAGGGGATTATGCAGGCTTAGGAGGAACAATGCGGATTCCGTCCTGGCCGTGGAACAGTGGACCAGCTCTTTACCCACACAGGGTTGTTGGGGGGGTCATCGGAGTTTGCCCATCCAGTCTACATGTGCTTTGTGGACTTCCCCCCCCCGGGGAATCCTGTGGGGGGTACTACGGGAGTATGGGTTACCGGGGCCGTTGGTACGTGCCATTTGGTCCTTGTACGGACGATGCACTGCACCACCAACACGGACCAGGACTCCGCCTGGGAAAACATCCTACTGGGAAATGATTGATGTTGATCATTGAGAGACCCACGTGTAAAAAAAACCCCAAACTAATCTAATGTAATGAATGTCATATGCCACAAAATTGTGTGCAGTAGGAAGCTGAATGTTGTCGATAACGAAGAAAGACAACAGCAATATACCATTCGTGTTGTGTTCTTGTGTGTGAGTGACACCGTTCCTATTTTGAAGTATAGGCCTGTGCCGTTTTATAAACGCACACAAGGCCTCTCTGAGGAATGCCTCCCTCTTCTCTCTACTTTAATCATTCCAGTAGGTCTTCATCAACATTAAGATTTATGCTGAGGCCTCACACTTTGCACTAGATTCAAGATTCAAGATTCAAGAACTTTAATGGTCACATACACATACAGGATATGCAGTGAAATGAAAAAGTGGCGATGCCCAGCGGATTGTGCAACAGAACAAATACTAATATCCAAAGAATCAAATATCCACACTATTTACACTATTTACACTGTTTAGAGTATACAGCAAAAGGAACAGGTTTTTTTTTCTTCTGAACATAATTAACCCTTGCATCCATTTCTGTGCCATCTCTTGGCAACAGAAAAGAGTGATAAGAAGCAAGTCTGGCAGTGGATCAGGACGGGGGAAAGGCAGCAGCAAGGGTGGTCGAGGAGGTGGTCGAGGAGGTGGTCGTGGCGGAACCCGCACAGCATAAAACGAGTAGCCACTTGCTTCAAGTGAAAAGGTCACTCACAGAGCATCACTTCATAACTTCTTTTCTCAATTTATGTTGCAGTTGTGTTTGTTCATTTCCTTTGTCCACTCAAGCATATGTGTTTATTTTCCGGTGTGTATAATAAAAACGTATGTCAATCTGAAAATGTGGTAATTCATTGTGTTACATTGACAAGTATCAAGTACCTGTCGGCCTACTGAAAAGAAAAAAAAATACATGTGGCAAGTGGGTGGTAAATATGCTGCAATTACGTTGGGCTAAAGCTGCAAGGAGAGTTTAACTATACATGGAGAAGATCAAATATCTCTCTGTAGGCAACACATTGTGACGTGTTTGTGTGGCCTCTGAAAATTCAATGCACCTGGAAAATCCCTGTTTAGCTTAACAAATGGCCAATACCATTGCCAACTTGTTTTGTTTACTAAATCTCTTACCTATATTTTTCTTTTAGGCTTATACATTTATACATTTATTATTCTATTGTTTTTATTTTTATGTTGTTGGTATTTCTGAACAACCTCTGGCAAAAGAATTTCCTTCGGGATGAATAAAGTTCTTATCTTATCTTATCTTACCTTATCTTACAGTTTATCTCAATTGTTTACACACAAAAACTGGAACTTATGACACAATGACCACAAACTGTAACTCGTGTGCCAACTCCCTGAACCAATTCTGCTGAACTATAAACACATTTCCTGCTTTAGACCCAGATTTCAATTCTAAACCACACTTTCTTCAAAACACATGGCATTAGTTGGCACAGTTTTGGTGGTGAATGAGCATTGGAATCCAAGCATTGGTAAAACGTGTTCATTGAATGTCTTTTGTGTCTTATTGACAACAAATGTGTTAATTGTGTGGCCCTCAACTGACCCTTGTTGTGTTAACTGTGAAAAGTTGTGAAAACGTGTCCTCAGGGTGGTTCAAAGCTCTTTAGCAATCGTATAAAAAGAACCCATTTAATTTCATCATGAGTGAAATTAAGAAATTACCCGTGGATAACACCGGAGGGAGGGCCCAAAACACATCGATTGCTCAAAGTTCTGACAGGGGAGCTGTCTCGTATATAAGAGCCACTGCCTGCACGACCACCTCCTCGACCTCCTCGACCACCCTTGCTGCTGCCTTTCCCCCGTCCCGATCCACTGCCAGACTTGCTTCTTCTCACTCTTTTCTGTTGCCAAGAAATGGCACAGAAATGGATGCAAGGGTTAAAAAAGTTGACTTTAAGACAGGTTTGCGCTTGCGACAGTAGATAGCAAAAGATACATTTGGGAGTGTGTGTGTGTGTGTGTTTGTTGGCTGGCTTGGCCTCACCTGGCCCAGTTAGAGTCTGGGGTGGGTGGGGCTTGGCCTCGCCTGGCCCAGTTAGAGTCTGGGGTGGGTGGGGCTTGGCTTAACCTTGCCCAGTTAGAGTCTGTGGTGGCTGGGGCTTGGCCTCACCTAGCCCAGTTAGAGTCTGGGGTGGGTGGGGCTTGGCCTCACCTGGCCCAGTTAGAGTCTGTGGTGGGTGGGGCTTGGCCTCAGCTGGCCCAGTTAGAGTCTGGGGGAGTGGGGCTGCACACCTGTGGTACATTAGCTAATCAGTGCACCACAGGTTAAGTCAGACATCAACACACACACACACTCAGGAGAGCATTAGCATGCTAGGTCAGGTCCATCTGCTCCATGTCATGTCATGTTACCAACCTCTTGCAATAAACCAGACTTTACACCACAATCCCGCCTGTCCTTGGAGGAACCCTGATCAAAGCCACTTCATGTGGCTTTGCCACACTCAGGTGTTGTGGTGTAAAGTGTGGTTTATAGCTAGCATGCTAGCACTCTCTTGAATGTGTGTATTAAGCCAAACACACACACTCCCACAATACAGATTCAATATTTTGCCTCTTCTTAAAATATTGAAATGTGATTGATGATAAAATAATGTATAAATGACATGTACTGTTATATTAACTACTGTGGCAACTGCACACACACATGCTGTCATTACATGTGCATGGGATGCAAATCACATGAAGCACATTCTCAACAGCTTTGCATGGATAAATGTCTTTTTTTTTTTAAGATAACTATTTACCAGAAATGTCTCCTTAATCGCAGCATCACAGCTGAACTCAAAGCCTTGAATGTCACCGTCTTGGCTTGTGTAGCTCACTTTGGCACTGCAATACATCCGTTTCTAGAACAGAACACATTTAAATAGGTCATTGCAACTTGAAAATCAAGCCAGATCTTTCATATGAATCTAACATTTACTAAAAAAAGACGTGATGAAGATAGTTGCACATGCTTACCCCGTTTTCCTTCAGTGGACACTCCTGTCCCTGCAAGGAAGTGTCCAGTTGGCTGCAGTCTGTCTCTTGTGCAGGGAATGTCAGACTGCTCACTGACACTGTGGACTGGTCTTCATCCTCTGGATTCACCTATATTAGAGATCCACATATGTCATGTTCATGCAATAGTAGCCAATCTTACATTCCAGGCCTATAACAGTTTAGTAAGATGGCGCCGTACGTGATGGCTGCCGTGTTGCGAGCTCCTGTGAGCCGACGCAGTTTTTTGTTATTTATTCTTTTAATTGCGAGTATCCTTGCACAAGAAGTTAGCAGTAAGTTCACTTACGACAGTTGTACACTTCTGGAGATTAGAACGACAGTCGCTCGCCGCCTACCGGAGTTTTTCAAGTCTTTCGACTCGGACGTCCCGCCCGGAGTCGTGGCTGGACTATCTCCGTCCATCTTAGGCGCGATCACACGCAGGCGTCGCCGACGGAGAGGGAAGCGAGCCGGCGTGCTAGTCAGGCTGAGACGTCGTGCCAATCGACCTCCACTACCCACCATTCTACTGGCTAATGTACAGTCTCTGGACAACAAGTTATGCGAGCTACAGGCTCGTATTCAATTCCACCGGGAAACAAAGGACAACTGCATCATCTGCCTGACGGAGACATGGATGTCGGAGGGGGTTGCCGACTCAGCCATCGAGCCGACAGGATTTTCCGTCCACCGCGCGGACAGAACAAAGACTCTCTCCGGTAAAGATCGTGGAGGGGGGGTCTGTCTCATGATAAACAGATCTTGGTGCAACCAGAGTCATGTGCAGACCCTCAAGTCTTTCTGTTCCCCGGACCTGGAGTACCTGATGCTTATGTGCCGACCATTCTGGCTACCGCGGGAGTTTACAGCAGTAACCGTGACTGCTGTGTACATTCCCCCTCAAGCCAACACGGACATAGCGCTGAAGGAACTTTATGGGGCTATCAGCGAACAGGAGTCGGCTCACCCGGAGGCTGCTTTCATTGTGGCGGGGGACTTCAATAAGGCGAACTTGAAGAAAGTTCTCCCGAAGTTCTACCAACACATCACAAGCAACACACGGGGCGAGCGGATCCTCGACCACTGCTACACCCCCTTCCGGGACGGCTACAAGTCCCTCCTCCGCCCACCGTTCGGCAAATCGGATCACCGCTCGATCCAACTACTCCCCGCCTACAGGCAGAGACTGAAGCAGCAACCAATCGCTGTGAAGGAGGTCCAATGCTGGTCGGACCAATCGGAGTCTATGCTGCAGGATTGTTTTGATCACGTGGACTGGGACATGTTCCGGGTCGCGTCGGACAATAACATCAGCGAGTACGCGTCCTCAGTCACCGGGTTCATCAAGAAATGCATAGATGACGTTGTTCCTACTAAATCGGTTCGGATTTATCCCAACCAGAAACCGTGGATTAATGGCGATGTTCGCGCCGCACTCCGCACGCGTAACGCCGCCTTTGACTCCGGGAATATGGTGGAATATACGAGAGCCCGCTACGACCTCCGCAAGACCATCGGCTCTGCCAAGCGGGAGTATAAGAACAGGGTGGAGGACAAATTCAAGAGCCACGACGTGAGGGGTGTGTGGAAGGGGCTGCAGACAATCACGGACTTCAGAGGGAGAACCAGCGGTGTAGAGAACTCCTCTACCTCCCTCCCTGGCGAGCTAAACACCTTCTTTGCTCGGTTCGACGTGAACGGCAGCCCGCCGAAGTCAGCGCTGCCTGAGGAGACCAGCCTGCTGAACATCTCAGAGGCTGACGTGCGCAGAGCCTTCAAGCGGGTGGACATCCGGAAGGCGGCGGGCCCAGACCACATCCCGGGGCGCGTCCTCAGAGCATGCGCAGACCAGTTGGCAGGAGTCTTCGCAGACATCTTCAACCTGTCCCTGTCCCAGGCTGTTGTTCCCGAGGTCTTCAAGATGTCCATCATCGTGCCTGTCCCTAAACACCCCAAGGTAACCTGCCTGAATGACTGGAGACCCGTAGCCCTCACCTCGATTGTCAGTAAATGCTTCGAGAGGCTGGTCAAGGACTTCATTTGTTCCATGTTGCCTGCCACGCTGGACCCATGGCAATTTGCGTACCGTCAAAACAGATCCACCGACGACGCGATTGCCATGGCACTTCACACCGCCCTCTCTCACCTGGAGGGGAAGAACTGTTGTGTGCGAATGCTGTTTGTGGACTTCAGCTCGGCGTTCAACACGATAGTTCCTGCCAAGCTCGACACCAAGCTCAGGGGTCTAGGCCTGCACCCGACCATGTGCAGCTGGATACTGGACTTCCTGTCGGGCCGCCGCCAGGTGGTGAGGATGGGCAGCACCACCTCAGAGCCACTGACCCTCAACACGGGAGCCCCTCAGGGATGCGTGTTGAGCCCTCTCCTCTACTCCCTGTACACCCACGACTGCATGGCTATGCACAGCTCCAACGTCATCATCAAGTTTGCTGACGACACGACAGTGTTGGGTCTGATCGCCGACGACGACGAGACAGCCTACAGGGAGGAGGTTGGATCACTGGCACAGTGGTGCCAAGAGAACAACCTCGCCCTCAACGTCAAGAAGACCAAGGAGCTGATCGTGGACTACAGGAAGCGGAGAGGAGAGCACGCCCCCATCTCCATCGACGGGGTTGCAGTAGAGAGGGTCAGCAGCTTCAAGTTCCTCGGCGTGCACATCTCCGAGGACCTCACATGGACCACGCACACCACACACGTGGTGAAAAAGGCCCAACAACGCCTGTATTTCCTCAGGCGACTGAGGAAATTCAACATGTGCCCCCGCATCCTCAGAACATTCTACTCCAGTACCATCGAGAGTGTTCTTACAGGATGCATCACCGTCTGGTACGGGAACTGCACCGCACTGGAGCGTAGAACACTACAGAGGGTGGTGCGGACGGCCCAGTACATCGTTGGAGGTGAGCTTCCCTCCCTCCTGGATATATACACCAGGCGGTGCGTGGCCAAGGCCAAACGGATTATTAAAGACAATAACCACCCCAGCCACAAACTGTACACACTTCTACCGTCAGGCAGGCGATACCGCAGTATCAAGTGCCGCACGAGCAGACTCAGAGACAGCTTCCACAGTCAGGCCATCAGGCTGCTGAACAAGTGCTAGTACTAAGTGTTACTGCTAGTGCTAGTGCTAGCTCTGGTGTGCTAGTGCTAAGTGTTACTGCTAGCGATACTGCTTAGTGCTAGTCCTGGTGCAAGTGCTGGTAGTAGTGCTAAGTGTTGGTGCCGGTGCTACTGCTAGTGCTAGTGCTAGTGTTACTGCTAGTGCTAGTGCTAGTGTTACTGCTGGTGCTAGTGCTAGTGTTACTGCTAGTGCTAGTGTTACTGCTAGGGCTAGTCCGGGTGCTAATTGCTGGTGCTAGTGTTGTTCTAGTGTGTTCTGGTGTGACTGTCTGAGGAAGTATTCTGTGACATTCTGTGAATGTCAAAATATAACAATGTATATTTTATTACATTGATTTATATTTGTATTGCTCCCCTTAATATTTTTTTGACACTTTATTTTATCTTATACAGTTTTCTTTTGTTTAGATTTTTTATAACTTGTTAATATAGTTTTCTATTCTATTTCTATTTCTATTTGTATTCTTTTATAACTGCGGTCGGCTGTCGGGCGTTTTGCACGTAAGAATTTCACTCACTGCTTATACTTGTGTAAACTGTGAAGTGACAATAAAACACTTGAAACTTGAAACTCACATTGTAAATGACATTGCCATCTCGCCCGTTGCTGGGAAACTCTCCAATAAATTACTACTTAAAAAAAGATCAGGGCTGTGGGAATGAAATGTGTTGTGGGGAGTAAATAGGACACACTCAAGTGATGTTTGTATTGTTGTCATCGTTTTTTGGCTAGATGGCCCCTATAACATTTGTTGATATAACAACATTTAAAAGCTGGCTTTTTAGAAGTAGGTATGGGATGCTGAGGCCATTAAATACTGTATAATAAATAGCAATTTGTCCCAGGGGAGGACTCAAAAAGATCACTTTAAGGGCTAAGAATGTACATTGTTAGGTATGCTTAAGTTATTACAAAGCACATATACTATTTATTTGTATGAATAATTCAATCATCCTGTCAAGTCAAGTCAACTTTATTTGTATAGTATACAGGCCGTATGATTATGGGCATATGATAATGTAAATATAGATAAATGTATTTATAAATATATATGTACAGACCAAATTCAAGTTTATTTTGTTACCATGGGAACCAACAGATTCAGTTCTGCTATCTTTATGTCGATCCTCTATAGTTGATGCGGCCATCTCATATTCATATTGTTGCTCAGGTAAACTTGACTATCATTATCCTCCACACAAGTGTGTGTGTGTGTGTGTGTGTGTGTGTGTGTGTGTGAGAGAGAGTGTGTGTGTGTTGGTGTGTGTGTGTGTGTGAGAGAGAGAGTGTGTCATATGTTAAAGAGTGGCAGAACATGGCCAGTGACTGTGAATGGACAGGAGATAGTACACAGAGTAGAGAGAGATAAGGGTCAGAGACTATATAAAAACAAACACTCCTAAAATATGTGTGAGTCTTTGTGGAGCAATCTTTGTATATGTTACAATACATGCAAGGTTTAAGATTGTTCTCCCACTGAATCTCAAATGAAGGTTGGCTATGCAGTTAATTGAAATCATAGGATATGCATGTTTGTACGTCTTGGCATTATTATTAGTACTGAGCATTGTTTAACATATTGTATGTTCTTAGATGTTGGTAATGCACTCAGAATGCCACTTCTGCTCTTATCCCAGCTATTATGCTGACACCTAGCAATTATGAAACTCATTCTATTAACCTTGCAATTATGAATGCTTGAAACCTGCTCAATTCTTATCTTTATGCACCACAGCGATATATGTTGCTGTATCTTTCAACAAATGTACTCTTTGTAAGTCGCTTTAGATAAAAGCATCTGCCAAATGCCCTAAATAAATGTAAATGTAATGATACACTGTGTATATATAGCATATGTGTGTAGATGCTAGGCTCAAGATGTAAGAAAAACATCTTGTCATGCCTCACAATTTAGTCAGGTCCGGATTGATTAGTATGAATTGAATATTGTATATTTATTGCCGTTTACCCAGGAAAATATTCAGGTATTTAGCAGATTAGTATAAAAGATGATTGCGTACATTGGCGCCATCTACTGCCTATTATCCCTATTCATAATAATACTGATAATAACAGGCCTACTGATATGCAACTTTATAATGCTCCTAAGCTTTATATGAATACCCACTAGTGGCACCGCAAAAAATAATACAAGGCCTCATAATTCCCTGTAGAAAATCACAAATGAAGCACCTGAGTACGTGGTGCTGAGAGGTGATGTGTAACACAGTAAGAGCAGGGGATGAAGCGAGCAGCCACCGGTGCACTGTGAGCGTCCGGCCTCTGCTAGGGTTTCTCTGGTTTATATCAAGGCCCGGGGACCTGTTGCTGTCACTCAGTGGCTCGGGGGCTGGGGGGGGGGGGGGGGGGGGAGCCCAACAGTAGTGCAGCACAACACACAACGCCACAGCACACTGGGTTGTTTAGGCCTGTGCACTTTGAACTGTGAATGAACTGAATGCATGGGAAGCAAGAGGAGGAATCTGATCCCACCATGCCATCAACAGATGATGAGATCAGATCTTATAGGCCTAAAATTCATTTTTAGGATATGACTGAATTTGTCCACTTGAAACAAATGACACGCTGACAATAAGGCTTGTTATGCATTGTAAGAGTTGAGTATATATTCAGTGCACGTCTATTGATTCATGACATTTAACCACAGAAAACGATTCTCATATTGGTTAAATGCCATTTTCTGTGGTTAAATGAAGAAACCAGAAGGATTTGCAACCTTTGCAATGACAACCGTCTGGGAGACAAGTATCATAATTTGTTTGAATGTAAGAATGTAAGCATAATGGATTATAGAGAAAGGTACTTATACAAGTTGCCCATGTATGTTTAAATTCATTTTGTTATTACAATCAGAAAAGCCAAAAGTTATTTGTAAATTAGGTGCCTTTGTGAAGAATGTCCTTCCTCTGTTAACATTTGTTGTACTTTGGCTATTGTTTTGGTATGATTGTATGTTTTGTTTGACTCATGGTCCTGAGTCACGTAAATAAAATGAAATTAAATGAAATTAAATGAAATCAGTAGAAGACCCATAATAGGCCCACACAAACTGTGAAATGCTTATGTCTGACAGTGTCCAACATTGTCAAACATTCTTGTGTCTGGGTGAAGTCTAAAGTCTACTACATCTGCTTTACATCCTACCCTGCCGTGTGCCTGTATACTACACGCTATCTGCAGTAATAAGTGACAAGTCTATTTTAGAAAAGGAGGAGGCTGCACCCACACGGGCACGTCAGCTATTTGTCATCGTGAGGCACCAGAGAAGAAAGAAGAGAGAAAAAACACATGTGCGTGTAGTCGACCGCCCACCGCGGGACACTGGGGGGCACGGTGCCGCTATCCTCTGGATTTACTGTCATTTGGAGCATATCTCAACGCAGAGGAGATATTTGATTTGATTTCTTTCTCCGTCCGAGTGCTGGATTACAGTCTCATTATTTTTCATCAGACAACGTTTAGTCCACATGTACATCACGCCAGTGTGTCTGGAGATTTAAGGTATTATTAAACTCAACGCGCTGTTCAATTATTCGTTCTATTCGTCGTAATTCAATAATTATATAATAATAAGTAATAATTAATCATACATTTTCAGTGAATGGCAAACTTTTTTTTAATTTTGTGTAGAGTGTGTAGGAACAAAGTACCACTTTGTGCTGCGTATAGTCAACGAATATATTTTTGTATTTTAGGAATAAAAAATGCACTTAGTAATTGTGAGCCATGTTCATTGTATGTATGTCTCAATGAGCATTTCCCCACTTTATCACATGTTTGGCTTTCTGTTGTTAAAATAGCTGCTCCCCAGCTCGCCATGTCTCTTGTTAACATTTCGCCTTCAATAACCTGATGGAAAATGAAACAGGAATGAAGAATGAATTGTCTCTGTGGTTGTGTACTGCGGAGTGGTGGTAATCTCGCCTGGCGTCTCCACATGGACATGGCCAGAGACGCGCTCTGACAGCTGAGGTTATTTTGGGGACACTGGAGTGAGGTGACAGAGTTGGCAAATGTCGCCCTTTGAAAGGCAGTAGGCTTCTGTCTTCTCTATTTGACCTTGTAACGAAGGAATGCATTTATTGTGTGTGTGTTTTTGTGTGTTTTTTATCAAGGTCTTTATTTGATGTGTTGGATATTTCCCTGGACTTGCGTTTTGCCTTGATATAATTACATTCAGTTCAAAATAGAGGACAGTATGGCTGTGTGTATAAATAGTGTCTGAAGAGACCCTGGGTAGGGCAGGGGGGCGGCTGAGACATACTGTCTACTGTAAAAATGGCATCTTGCTCGTATATTTATGTGCGTTTGCATAGTGTGACTTACAGACATTACTAACTGTCACCCACTCTTGTTGAAAACCTTTTTCTATGGTCAGGAAAAGGACAGGAAGTAATAAAAGCAATGAAAGTCTGTGTAATTTAGGATGTCATACAATCGGCCTGCATATAGGCCTATTTGTTAGTTCATCCATCCATTTACTAAATAAGGTTCATTTTGGTGCTGGTAACCATTTGGTAAACATTTCAAACAGCAACAGTTTATTATGTGAATTATTACAGGTTACCTTATTATTTATTAGTCTCATGTCTAATTATTCATGGTGAAAATGATTTAAAAACTATATTACTAAAGCTATGTATTACATTCATGTTTGTAGACTTCTGGAGCATTTGTGTGATTTTATAATATCACTTTGATCTATTATGCAGAAATATAATCCATTGACAGTTTGGTTTTTTTCTCCCCCCCTGCCACATAGGAAGAACTAATGGATCCGGACCTGTTTGGGGGAGCCCCCAGGTTCCTTACGCGGCCAAAGGCCTTCGCGGTGTGTGTGGGCAAGGATGCCACGCTCAGCTGCACCATCGTGGGCAACCCCACCCCTCTCATCACCTGGGAGAAGGGCAAGCTCAGGTTGACCTCAGGGGGCCGCTTCAAGTCGGTGGAGGACGGTGACGTCTACCGAATTACCATCTATGACCTGACCCTGGAGGACAGTGGCCAGTACCTGTGCCGCGCCAAAAACACTGTGGGGGAGGCCTATGCTGCCGTCACCCTCAAAGTGGCCCTGCCCAAAGAGCTGGCCCCCAAGGCGCCTGTCTTCATGGTGAAGCCCCCCAACTCACGCGTGGTCCTCGGGGGCGATGTGGTGTTCTACTGCCGAGTGGCGGCCCACCCGGAGCCAAACTTCGACTGGGAGAAGGACGGCCGCTACCTGAGCCAGAGCAACCGCATCAAGGTCACCTCGGACAGCGACAGCAGCAACCTGAAGATCCAGAGCGTGCGCAACCTGGACGCCGGCACCTACACCTGCAGGGCACAGAACACGGCGGGCCGGGCGCACTGCTCCGCCGCGCTCACCGTGGACGCCCAGGGCTCCCGCCACCAGGGCGTCGTGGACAAGAACACCTCGCTGCTCTCGCACCTGCAGAAGCGCAAGGAGGAGATGAAGAAGGACATCTCCGTCTACCGCAACGGGGACGGCAGCTCCTCCTCCTCTTCCTCCATCTCCTCCACCACTGCCATCTCCACCTCCTCCACCTCCACCACCAAGGACGGGCTTAGCGCTCTGGGTCTGGAGCACGGCATGAGGGCGGTGGCGCTGGCCAAGCTGCCCAAGGGAGTGTTCACCCGCACCTGCACGGTGACGGAGGGGAAGCACGCCAAGCTGAGCTGCTTTGTCACGGGCCACCCCAAGCCGCACATCATCTGGAGGAAGGATGGCTGCAACATCAGCGAGGGCCGCCGCCACGTCATCTACGAGGACCAGGCCGAGAACTTCATCCTGAAGATCCTGTACTGCAAGCAGAGCGACAACGGCCTGTACACCTGCAACGCCACCAACATGGCCGGGCAAACCTACAGCGCTGTGCTGGTGATCGTCAAGGGTGAGTTTTGGTTTGCTCGGTTATCGTTCTCCGTTCTTGCTCTGCAGAGTGGAATTCGTCATGAACAAATGAGGGACAGGCCGGCATCTTATTGCGTATTGATAGGTGACATCGTATGTCCGATTTACATTTGTGTAATAGTGTTCTTGTTTTGTGTACACTGTGTACATAAATTCTTTTTCTATTTCTAGATACTATTTCCTTTATTTAAATGCACATTTAAAATGGCCGAACATACATTCGGCAAGGTGGGATGAAATGGTGATAATATTGCTTTTGACTGTGGCTTCAGCACTGATTTGTGTTTCTGCATTGATAATGGCTTATTTTACATTGAGATATCTGCAAGCTACTTTAAAGTCTGCAACACATGTATGTGTATACAGTACATGGTTTTTCATAGGTCATTGTTAAGCCTTGACATAATACGTGACCCAGTCAATGGTGTACATTTTGTAGCACACCAGCACATTCAAAGGTCACGTATGTGATCAATGCAGTCTTGAGTTCCCAGACGGTCAGTCCTGTAACATTAGGTGGCTTGTGGATATCCACCGACTTTCCAATCCGTGTTGACAAAAGCTGCCGCGTCCATTACTAAAGATCACGGGCCTCCCTCTTTAAAACCCACAGGCTCACTGTCTCTTCCTATTTTTGAATGAATCTACAGCTTAGTGCATTAGCAAGAGGAGGTGCTAGATGCTTACAGACACTTGCTTCAATGAGTCAAGTCAAGTCAATTTTATTTGTATAGCCCATAATAAGAGTTACAGTCTCAAAGGGCTTTACAGGCCATATGATTATGGGCCATGTGATTATGACACCCCCCTAGCCCTAGCCCCCCTAAGGGCAAGAAACTTAACTAACCCTCCTTCCAGGGACGGTTCGGGGTGCAATGGGTGTCATACGGGCATAAAAATGGGTAACAAAGCATAACATTTTTAAGCGACAAAGTACAAATGGCAAATGGAATAGTAATATTGTGATGGGGTGAATGAATGTGAAGCAAGTGTCTGCAATGTCCCTCTAACTCTTTGACGCTCTGAGTCTTTGGGGACAACTGCCTATAGCTTAGTAGTAATACAGGCTAGATGTGCCTTCCGAGAGCAAGCCCCCCCACCCCCGACAAGTGTTGACCGTCGCGCTCCACGGGCCGAACCCCACCTTGTGTTATGAAGCAGGGTGTTGTGTTTCGGCAGCTATTTTCTGCCGGTGATGAGTAGTTCCCGGTTGGAATGATTGGTTACTCACTCTCTGTTTTAGAACCCCTGAGTAACCACCGTCATGGTGGATCATCTCTGAGAAGCGCTTTCCATTCGACACATTACATGTCTCCATACAATATAATTGACTAGAAATGAATATGCTAAATGTTCCATTACATTTCACAGTGAAGCCTTGGTATTTCATGGTACTTGTAATTTCTTTGTTATGAAATGATGACCAAGATTCAAGATTCAAGATTCAAGATTTCTTTATTGTCATATGTAAGAAGTACAATGGAATGCTAAACAACTCTAAACAATTAGTAATAGTACCTAGTAAGTACAGTAAAAAAGTTTCCTTCTAAACAATATTCTTAGAAACATAAATACTGAAACAGTTCTGAACAATTAGTAATACCTAATAGTACCTAATGAGTACGGTAAAAAGTTACAAGTAAAGTAGTAATGCACTGCAAAAATGTCTCTGGGAAATTATACAGAATATCGTTTGCTAGTAGCAAGTCACATTCTCTACATACCACACAAGCAAAACATATATGACAAAAAAAAATTCATGAAAAACTAAAAGAGATACTCAAACTGAAAAGCAGTGCATCCCATTTCCCTACTTTCAGTCAACCTATATCTTTGAATGCAGGTAGATATACAATAATGATTGTATTTGTAATTATCTCTATCAGTAGATTTCGAGCCAAGGTCCACATTTGGAGCATATTGTATTTCACTTGCTTTAATTCAATCTAGTGTATTCTCACCTTGTACAACCTGATCCTTTCTATATGTAGCCTATCCATAGAGGTCGGTTATTTCATCACCTGAATGAGCTAAATGTCGGGCTCCTTGTCCAAGCACCCTGTCTATGGTGTTTGCAACGGAAAGGGTGCAATAGAGAATAGACAGAGTGTAATAAACAGGGTGTCTATTTCAGAGTGAGATATTTAAACCTACGCAAGTCACACTGGATTAACTATTGGCTTGGGTCCTGAGAATAATAGGGACCGAAAATAACACGAAACAGGAAATTGGATGCATCAAAAAATGTACATAAAATAACATTTTCCATATGCAGTAGTTCTTTTATATGTGTCGCATTTATCGGCAATATTTTGGTCCCCATTTAATTACACACTCCGCTATAGATGCTTTTCACAGATTGTCAATACCAGGGTACTGTTCCTGTCATTAGAATGTTAGGTGGGTTTTATTTACGTCTGTCATAGCACTAGCATGGTATCAATGTATATTTACCTGATTAGTTGTGTATCCTGTATATTGGAGAACTGCTCTAAATGGAACAGACCCATAATGAATGTTATGAGCTACACCTGTGTTTTTCCTGCTGTGAAAAGGGTCTCTCACAACAAAAGAGTGAGATCATCCATGCTAATGACACCGATCTGGACAGTCTCAGTAACTAACTAACACTGATCTGCGGTTTTGGGTTCCCAGAGCCCAAAGTGCCCTTCAGGAGGAAGTTGCAGGACGTGGAGGTGCAGGAGAAGGAGTCGGCAACGCTGCTGTGCGAGGTGCCCGTGCCCGCCACCCAGGCCAGCTGGTTCATGGAGGAGACACGCCTGGAGCAGAGCTCCAAGTACCGCATGGAGCAGGACGGCACCCTGCGCCTGCTCACCATCCACAACGTCACCACCAACGACGATGCCGTGTACATCTGCGAGATGAAGGAGGGCAGCCGCACCGTGGCCGAGCTGACCGTGCTGGGTAGGGACCTCCTCCTCCTCCTCCTCCCGCTGCTGATATTGTTGATGTTGTTATTGTTGTGTATACGCACCAATGGGTAGTAATTATTTGTGCACTGTTCAGTATTTGTTGAATATTATAAGCCTCACCCATTCACCCATTCATTCATATTCACATTCATACACCGACGGCGGTGTCAACCATGTAAGGCAACAGCCAGTTCATCGGGAGCAGTTGGGGTTAGGTGTCTTGCTCAGGGACACCTCGACACTTGGGGGATTAAACCAGCAACCTTATACTTGCCGGACAACTGTTCTACCTCCTGAGCCACTGCCGTCCATATATAGTTTATATTATTTGATTTAGTGAACGTACAAACACAAAACACTATCTAGTTTAGTTGTAAATTACCCTTTTATTGTTTGTTTTCCAAGGCAACATTACCAAGAAGTTGCCTCGGAGGACAGTGGTCCCGGTCAGCGACACGGTCATCTTCTGCGTGGAGCTGGAGCACCCCTGCCTCGACTTCTACTGGACCCGCAACGGGGAGAGGCTGAAGGAGGACTCCCGCTTCTCCATGGCCTGCGTACTGCGGCAGTACACCCTCACCATCAAAGACTGCCAGGCGGGGGACTCGGGAGAGGTGGCCTTCGTGGCGGGAGACTGCAAGACCTCCACCCGGTTCTCGGTCACTGGTGAGGACAAAACGCACATGCACACACACGCACACACACACACACACACACACACACACACACAAAGTATCTATACATACACACTTTTACACTTCTTGGGTGATGCTCTGCTAATCAAGCCCTGGCACCATGCATTGCAGATGCTAAATCTACATTTACATTTACATTTAGGGCATTTAGCGGGTGCTTTTTACTTAATAAGTTGCTCAAGTACACTTCCAAAGTGAGTGAAACAACAATATATGACGCGACAGTAATATTTGAATAGAACAAGTTTCAAGCACTTATAATTGCTCGCTTGATACAGCAAGATAGCTATAAAATGTATGTAGGAACATTCACGCAAGTGATAGAGATCCAATGTCTACATGCTTCTTTCTTACTACTTGCTATTCATGTAATGCAAATTGGTTCATCTTTTTGCTAATTGACAGTGGCTAAATATTAACGTTTTATGTAAAAAAAGCTTAAAACAAGTTTTCCTTTGATTGTAGCTGCTAGAAAGCATCCTCCAAACCCCCCAGTCGACGCCGTGGTGCAGAACAAGACCGACTCCTCCATCACCCTCCAGTGGTCTCCCCCTGACAGCGACCGGCCGGTCCCCATCAAGAGCTATGTCGTCGAGAGGAGGAAGGTGGGCATCCAGACGTGGCAGCGGTGCAACGTCACGGAAACCATCGTCTCCACCCAGACGACCATCTGCAACTTCACCGAGGAGGCCAGCTACCAGTTCCGCATCTCCGCCATCAATGACTTTGGCCAGAGCCCCTACTTGGAGGTGCCTGGTAGCTTCTACCTTGGTAAGTCCGTTACTTAAACCACCAATGACTTTGTTTGCACACACTGCAATGTGCTGTGCTTGGTTTTGTGGCTTCCAGCATTGATGGAGGCGTTTTCTTTTTTTTCCCGTGTGCTCTTCATCACATGAAGAGCCGTCAGCAGATGTGGAGAGAGGTCTGGTGAACAGCGTCGCCGTCTTTGGAGAGGAGTGCTCGCTCACCGTGGAGCTGTCGGCCGCTTGCTCCGGCTTCTGGTCTCTCGGCGGTCGCATGCTGCGCAGCGGAGCCGACTACCTCATCACGCGCTCCAAGACCGTTCACACACTGACCATCCGCGAGGTTACCATGGAAATGAACGGAGCTGAGGTCAAATTTATGGGCGGCGGCTCGGAGACCCGCTGCATACTAAGTGTTAAGGGTAAGCGTCGAGCAAGCACCCCTCCGAAAACGTTTAACACATCACTATTACCACTAGCCCATTCTCAGCACCATTTTCAATTGTGGTTAGTGCTTAAACTGTGCTTAGACTTAGAAGTGATCCACTAGTGTTCCGTTGTGGATTACCAGTAAACTTGCCGAATAGCTTATGACCCAACACCTCTATTTTCAGCGACATCTGTCAGGTTCACCAGTAAGTCAGAACACACAGAGGTGGTGACCTGCAGTGCTCAGGCCACCGCTCAGCTCACCGTTGAGGTGTCTGATTACGAGACAAAGGTGTGTGACCCCAACTGCTTTCTGTTTAACCGGATCATATCAAACTTTGTTTTTCCTTTTAACCTGAACCTGTTCTTGGTTATTAATATCTTCCATCTCTCCAGGTGGTGTGGATGAGAAACGGACGGGAGGTGAAAGTAGGGAAAAAGTATGAGTATGTGATGATGGAGCGCAAGAGGACCCTGCTGGTCCACAATGTGACGGAGGAAGACGTGGGCGTCTACGAGTGTGTCTTAAATGATGACAGAATGTCCCTGCAACTTGCCCTTAAAGGTACAACCAATGAAATATCCCATTGCACTCTTATGCCTCTATGGGTTTTCGTCTGTGTGAATGACATGAAACACACAGCTCTTTTAAAACCTACATAGATTCAGTTGTGACAAGTGGCTTGGGGCTGTCAACCTATCGCCGATAATTTACAGATGGCACGCTCACGGGCCATGTGACGCAATGAAACATGAGCTGTAGCATGATGCTAGTGGCTGGTGTTAGCAGGTGCTAGCAGGTGCTAGCAGGTGCTTCAGAGCCATCAGAAAGCGGAAAGCACATTCTGTCATCATGTAATCAACAGCAGTATGCGCTCCCTCATAAAGACAACTTCCCAGGCATAAACAAACATCTCTGCAGCTTTAACTTGAATTGTCTCTTGATTTGATGTGTGTTTAAGTAACCATGTAGGCAATACTTCTCGTAGCAACCTTCGGTTCGATTCCCGCCTGTGGTCCTGTGTATACCTGCCATTCCCTCTCTTCTACAACCCAATTTCTCTGTCACTGTCCTGTCCATAAAGGCACAAAACGCCTAAAAAAAATGGCGACAATAAAATAGTATCTCTTTGTCTTCAAGATGAGCCGGTGAAGTTCCTCAACAAGCCCAGAGGCACAGTGGGGTTGACCCCGACCCTCACCGGGGACCTGGAGCTGAGCTGCGAGGTGTCTTCTGCCAGTGCTGTGGTGGTGTGGAAGAAGGACCAGTTGGAGATCACAGAAGACCAGAGGGCCAGCATGGTCTCTAAAGGAACACAGCGCAGGCTAATCATCAAGAAGGCCAAGAAGACGGACGAGGGACAGTACTCCTGTGAGACGGCTACAGACAAGGTCACATTCCAGGTCAAGATCAAAGGTAAAAACATGTGTGTGCTGATGCTTCTGATTGGCTTAAAGTGTAAACACTAATTACTTTATTTGAGCTTTAAATTTGTGCATTGGTGCTGAACTTTACATTAGAACAACAACTTGTATTATGATTATTTCTTAGAAACCCAAGCAGCCACTGCTGTCTCTGCAGAGACTGCATCCACTACAGCTACTGCGGTCACTGCATCCACTGCAGTCACTACAGACAATGCAGTCACTGTAGCCAAGTCAGTCACTACATCCACTACCACCACTGCAGTCACTGCAGTCACTGCAGCCTTCTCCAAGAAGGAATCCGTCCAGAGGGAGGTGAAGGCCACTCTCTCCCAGAGGGCCACCCTCAGCTGTGAGGTGTCCGACGTGAAGACAGAGGTGAAGTGGTACAAGGATGGCAAGCTGCTGACCTCCAGCAAGACCGTCTACTTTGAGGCGAAAGGCAAAATACGGCTGCTGGTCATTGAGAAGGTGGAGAAGAAGGATGCTGGAGAATACATCTGTGAAGCTGCAGGGGAGAAGCTGGTCTTCAGGATCCATGTCTCCGGTACGACTACTGTGTGGTTTTTAGTTTGACCTGTTCCTCAATGTATCAAGACAGTTGCATTGTGCTTACTCGTAGTTCCACTGTAGTTTATGACTGTTGTGACTGTTGACCTCTCAACACCATCCATCTCCAGAGGCCCAGCCGGCCTTCTCCAACAAGGAGTCCATCCAGAGGGAGGTGAAGGCCACTCTCTCCCAGAAGGCCACCCTCAGCTGTGAGGTGTCCGAAGTGAAGACAGAGGTGAAGTGGTACAAGGATGGCAAGCTGCTGACCTCCAGCAAGACGCTTCACATGGAGTCCAAGGCCAAGAGTCGCCAGCTGGTGATAGACAGCGTGAAAAGAAGGATGCTGGAGAATACATCTGTGAGGCTGCCGCTGAGAAGCTGGTGTATAAGTTACAGGTGGCAGGTACGGGTTGGCATTAAGGATGTTTTTGTTTTGTGTAACGGCAAACGAGGGAAACTCAAAGCAAAGGTTCTTCTTTTAAAGATATACACCTCGATGCACGGTTAACCCAGGTGTATTGTGGCTCACTAATGGTGATCTAATGGTGGTGTGCTCAAGATGTGTGGCACCTGCCAAGTGCCAATGGCTGCCTTGATGCATTTAAATATTCATAGTTTTGCTGTATATTCTTTCACTTGACCTTATTTTTGTTTGATAGAACAGCTCAACTTTATATTCGGCTGGCCAGGTCACATTTCGGCAAACTTTATCTCAATGCATTAAATGACCATGTGTCATTTCAACCATAAATTAAAGTTTTTAATCTGGGCCGTCTTCATAATGTTCCCACACCTCTCTATTCTCAATGTGTCCAGAGGTCCAAACCAAGCCAGCCTTCCCCAACAAGGAGTCCGTCCAGAGGGAGGTGAAGGCCACTCTCTCCCAGAAGGCCACCCTCAGCTGTGAGGTGTCCGACTTGAAGATGGAGGTGAAGTGGTACAAGGATGGCAAGCTGTTGACCTCCAGCAAGACGCTTCACATGGAGTCCAAGGCCAAGAGTCGCCAGCTGGTGATAGACAGCGTGGAGAAGAAGGATGCTGGAGAATACATCTGCGAAGCTGGAGCGGAGAAGCTGGTGTATAAGTTACAGGTGACAGGTGAGGCATCATCATGTCTTCGTCTTCTGTGGCTTTATTGATCAAATATGTGTGTCTGGTTTAAGGCTGGGCATTGCCAAGGAATTTAGAGTGAGAAAATAGCGTAATGACAAGAACCTTCAATTGTTAAACCTCTTCATCCCAAGGCCACACCCCCTCCCCCTCCCAAAAGCAATTGTGTCATGTGACACACCCCTAGAACAACTAGATTCTTAACTTTTAGTCTATTAAACCATTCTAAGCTAAATGAAACACAATTCCAACCCCAAGCAAACCAGCATGTTCCCCTTTGATATTTCTCATTTTGTTTTGGTCCGTGTGATTCACTCATCCGAGTACCCCGGGTTGCCAGATATGAAACACATTGGCAGGCAAACACAGCATGCTGCAGCCATGGAGTCAAGCAAGTGTACTGGATCAGCTGAGCTTGTAATAGATTCTACCCAACCTAAAAATAAGCATGTCTATAGTTACTAGCTCAACATACCACTAATGTTAGGTTATATCTGTCTGAATGTAAACATAGCCAGCCATGCATCCAGCTAACATTGACAGTTATAAAAAAAAGTCCACATGAGCTTCTTCTTAATTTGCAAACAATACATACATTTCAAACATATTAAAAGATCTACTTAAAGTATAGGACTTGTCGTCGCTTGTCTTTGTCACAATAGAATACTTGCGCTTGTCTCATATCATGTTGCGATTGGCTCGTCTTTTACACGTGTTTGTTCAGTGTCCTCAACCTGGTAACACATGTGAGCTTTGAGTCTGGGGAGGAGGGGGCGTGTGGTGACAACTATCTACAATATTGAGAATTTGTTCTACTTTCTTTTGGTGCCAAAATGACATATTATAGCCCTTGTAGTTGTGGAAATAGAGTCTATTAGTTTTGGGGATGATATTTTCAGCAAAAATTTGAGAACGAGTCCTCGTGATGAAGAGGTTAAGTTAATTGCAGAGTCGTGTCCCTGCTTCACTGATAGGATCGTGTGTTTCCACTGTCGACAAATTTGTGCTTTTTTCTAGGTTTTGCATACTTATACTTGCATACTTATACATACTTATTTGTGATTTGAGTCATCGGTTAAAGTTTGGAATCAGGGCTCTCATGACGTTCCCACACCTCTCTATTCTCAATGTGTCCAGAGGTCCAAACCAAGCCGGCGTTCTCCAACAAGGAGTCCGTCCAGAGGGAGGTGAATGCCACTCTCTCCCAGAAGGCCACCCTCAGCTGTGAGGTGTCCGACGTGAAGACAGAGGTGAAGTGGTACAAGGATGGCAAGCTGCTGACCTCCAGCAAGACCGTCTACTTTGAGATGAAAGGCAAAACTTGCGTGCTGGTCATTGAGAAGGTGGAGAAGAAAGATGCTGGAGAATACATGTGTGAAGCTGCAGGGGAGAAGCTGGTGTATACATTACAGGTGGAAGGTAAGGGATCTTCTGTGGCTTTATTAATCAAGTATGTGTATTTGGTTTGTTCATGGCGACAACAATTTAGAGTACATAGGTTAATGGAACAATTACAAGAACCTTACATTGAAGATGTTTTATTTAATTGCAAAATCAGCTTTGCTCTGCCAATTTCTGCTTCTCTCGTAGTGGTTTTGTCTGTTTCCAACCTTCTTCCTATGTGCAAAATGTATGCATTTTTCCAAGTTGCATTTCACTTTGTAGAATGTATTTTCATATATCCATGTATACTATATGTATACTTTTCTCTATAATTTGATTCATCTTGTTAAAGTTTTAAATCAGGGCTGTCATCATAATGTTCCCACACCTCTCTATTCTTAATGTGTCCAGAGGTCCAAACCAAGCCGGCATTCTCCAACAAGGAGTCCGTCCAGAGAGAGGTGAAGGCCACTCTCTCCCAGAAGGCCACCCTCAGCTGTGAGGTGTCCGATGTGAAGACAGAGGTGAAGTGGTACAAGGATGGCAAGCTGCTGACCTCCAGCAAGACGCTTCACATGGAGTCCAGGGCCAAGAGTCGCCAGCTGGTGATAGACAGCGTGGAGAAGAAGGATGCTGGAGAATACATCTGTGAGGCTGGCGCTGAGAAGCTGGTGTATAAGTTACAGGTGGCAGGTTAGCGAAAAGCACTCTGATCACACTCTTTTGTTGCGACTTCATCTTTGTTCTATGAAGTGTAACAGATTTCATCCTTCCTTAAATCCTTAGATGCCGCTGCAAAGTTCCAGAAGAAGTCGATCAAGGACACATGCGTGGAAGCGGGCGAGAAGGTGGTGTTGACCACCGAGCTGACCTCGGAGAGCTCCGTCACCTGGTTCAGGGACGGGGTGCAGCTCAACGAGGGCAGCAAGTATGAAATTAGGAAAGCCGGCCTGTCTCGCACGCTGGTGGTGAAATCCACCGATTCCAAAGACAGTGGAACATACTCCTGCCACACAGCGGATGACAAAATGGAGTTCAAGGTCCAGGTCAAAGGTGAGCCACTTAAATTCCTGAGGATGCAAAATGCCAGCTATGGCCCCAATGTATTAAACAACATCATCTCATTGCCTTTCTCCACTCAGAGTCGGCGTTGAAGTTTGTGGTGCCGTTGAAGCCGGTCACGGTGGAGCTGGGTGGCACGCTGAGCCTGATGTGCGAGCTAAACCAAGCCACCGGCGACGTTCTCTGGCGCCATGGCGGCAAAGAGTTGAGGCCGGGCGGCCGGTTTGTTGTCAGCACGGACGGCACCAAGCGGGGCCTCACAGTGACCGCCGTGACCGTGGAAGTCGAGGGAGAATACAGCTGTGAATGTAAAAACGATAAGACCACCGCCAAGGTCACCACGAAGGGTAACAGATTAATTCATTCAAACGTACTGTATGTCATTGAAGTAGAATGGCTCATTGGCTTGATGACACATTTCCTTTTTCCACTTCCAGCACCCAGACTTGTGAGGCTCACCGCCAAGCTGAACAACATCGTAGCCGTGGAGGGTAAAGATGCCATCTTCAAATGCACCGTCACGCCGGCGGATGTTAGCGTCAAATGGTTCCGCAACAGCATACCCATCACCGCGGGGCCAAAGTACAAGATTGAGCAGGGTGGCACCACCCACTCCCTCACCATCACCGCTGTCACTCAGAAAGATGCGGGAGAAATCAGTGTGGACGCGGAGGGCAAGGCCTGCAGTGCCACTCTGCAAGTGCAACGTACGAACCGGCCAAAAAAGCATGCAAACAACACTTTTGGGGGCGGTGAATTGATGGAATTTGACATATTTACTTCTACTGCTATCGTCTTGTTGCTATTCCAGAGGTTCCTGTGACCATCAAGAAGAAGCTGGAGAACCTGACCGTGGAGGAGCAGAACGAGGTGAGGATGGAGGTGGAGCTCAGCAGGCCTTCGACGGAGGTCCGGTGGATGAAGAACGGCGTGGTGCTGCAGCCTGCGGGCGACATGGAGCTGCTGGTAGATGGAGCCAAACAGACTCTGGTCTTTAAGAGTGTGGCGTGTGCTGACCGTGGCCTCTACTCCTGTGAAACCCTTGACGACAAGACCCAGGCCAAGCTCACGGTTGAGAGTAAGACTGATTTATCGCATTGTCTGATACCTAACCCCTTAAGGCCAACCATGAGTAAGCGCCAACACTCTACACACAAGTGTTTTCCTCTGTGACAGGACAGTCCTTTGAATTCACATTGTCATGTCAGGTCCACCTTTTTCGTTTACCAAATCAAGACCTCATCTTCTCTTTGTTCAGTGAGGAAGATTTCAGTCGTGAAAGGCCTGGCAGACACCGGGGCTCTGGAGGCAGAGACGGTAACTTTGGAGGTGGAGCTCAACCAGGCTGACGTCGAGGGCTCCTGGACCAGGAATGGCCTCAAGGTTAAGATGGGGCCCACCTGTCGTGTCACAGCACTGGGGAAGAAGCACGCCCTCACTCTCTCCCAACTCAAGATGGAGGATGCGGGAACAATCACTTTCCAGGCAGAGGGGGTCCATACATCCTGCAAATTAACTGTCACAGGTTTGAGCAGACTTCAGCACTGAGCAGTTAACACTGATTATGTTGAACAGATTTTTTTTTGGTCTTGTTGACAATGAGTTGTTGATTGTCTCCACAGAACCCGCCGCCATGATCTCCAAACCCATATTGGATATCCGCGCGCCCGAGAAAGATAAGGTCACCTTTGAGTGTGAAGTTTCCAGAACCAATGCAGATGTCAAGTGGTTTAAGGTATGGAATATACAGCTCTGCAGATAGGCCCCTGCAACAGTTACCGGTACTGTGCAGTTTCCATTGTCAAAATATTATTTAAACAGGGTTCTCACAGGTTCTTGAAATCCTTGAGAGTTTGGTAATTTGAATAAAAAAAACAAGACCTTGAAGCTTTTTGAAAACAGACATTAATAGACCTTGGTCATTGAAAGTGCTTGAATTTATATATTCAGTAAATTGGCTAGTGTTCACACATTCAAAATATTCTCAATGTGTAGATTATTAGAGTGTAATTAACTCTGATCCGTGTCTCAAACCATGCCGTGTTGGGACCTTGAAATTTAGAGAATTTGGCCCGGAAAGACCCTAAAATTTCCTTGAATTTGATGTTTAAGAAGGTGTGGGTGTGTTCCAGTTAAACCTAACTATAAAACTAACTATAAAACTATGGTACAAATGAATGAATGCTGGAATATATAACCCTTCTCCCAGGGGGACACGGAGCTAAAACCAGGAAAGAACCTGGGAATGCATTCCTCGGGCCGCAAGCGCAGTCTGCTGATCCAGAAGTGTAGCACAGAAGACCAAGGCACCTACATCTGCCGCACCACAGACGACAACACATTGGCCAAGCTCACCGTGCACGGTAGGCCTCATGTCGTTTGATGACGTTGTTAGTGGGAATTAGTTTGCCAGAGTATGATTTCACACTTCAAATATACTGTATACGCAGTGGAAATGTGCTAAAGGTGGCATATTTGTGTGTGTGTGTGTGTTCCTGCAGCCAGAGACATTAAGATTGTTAAGAGGCTGGAGGATACGGAGGTGATGGAGAAGGAGAGCGCCTCGTTTGTCTGTGAGATCTCCCACGACGAGGTGGACTGCCAGTGGTACAAGGGAAGCAGCAAGCTCAAAGTTGGGGACAACATTAGAATGAGACAAGAGGGTGGGTCATATTTCCTAGTAGTTCTACATTGCAGTATGTATTCAAAGAGATGTAGGCTATCTGTAGGATAAAGCAACAGCAACATTTTTCAATTAATACATTCTCACATAATTCTGCTTTTATTTTAATTTTACCATAGGTAGAACATTTGTCCTCCTGTTCAAATCTGTGACCACAGAAGATGTTGGTGAGATAAAATTTACAGCTGAGAAGGCCTCCTCAAGTGCAAAACTTAGAGTGAAAGGTAAGTCTGGTATATTTAGTGTGGCACTGGCTGCTCTATGCCAACAGCAAGAACTAATTTAGAGGCAGGCTGCAAATGGATTCCTCAAACTAAAAGTAAACAAAAATGTGTTGCATGCATAAGGCTTATGGATATCTTTATCATAACCTTAGACTGATTTCAGTAGTCATAACCGGACACCTGATTGCTTCTGAGGCTTTCACTCTGACCAATAAAAAACAATCCAATGAATTCCTGCCTTTAACTGCATACTAAACCATACTTTAATGGCTCATTGAGAGTTGATGGCAAATATGACGAATCTCTGTTGGAGTTTTGTTGTATTATGGTTCATCGTCATGTTCCTCATACATTCCCAAAATGCTTGTGTCGGTTGAGTGTTGCTTAGTGGTTGCTTTGCATAGCTTATGAAAGGTTCATTTGTTTGAGCTTGTTGGAGTTCCTTCCAGCTTTCACACTTAGACTGGCGTTGTGCAGTCTATCTTCCATGACTTAGGTTTTGGTGGTGCTATGGTTGGTGCCTCCTCTCTGCAGTAAATAGGATCTGAGGTGGGGGTCATCATCACCTACAGGAGGGCTAGGGGTTAGGTTAGGTTTCTCCTGCAACATGTGGTTGTATTTCAACTCGTTGCATGATGGATGCGACCTGACTAAGGTTCATGTCCTCTACAGAGAGGGTCTATTCCTGTCAGTCGACGGAAATTGTTTGCACGGTATTTGAAAGCAAAAAGTGAAATAGTGTGTACAGTAGTGTGTGAACACCTAGGAGTAGAATGGGTGCTTGGCTGTTACGATTGGTCAGATATGGAGGCCTTTGGTCAGGCTTATTTTGGTCTTATGTGGAGGGCCTCTTGCAGTGAGAGTTAGTGTTGATTTATCTTGTTTGTTTTCAGTGGCTCTTGAAGTATCCCTCCCTTTTTATAACAATATACACATGTGAGCATTTAAGAAAATGCTCACATGTGTATATTGTGAGGCAGTGATTCTCAACTGGAGGGTCGCGACCCACTTATGGGTGATAAGAGCATTTTGAGTGGGTCGCAGTCTGAGCACTTGTCAAACCTTAATCTTTAGAAAGAAGCCAATGAATAAACTAATGTTTCAATGTTAATTCATGCTTCAATGGCTTACTATTTCATTGAGTTTAACCCCAATTGTTGCAGCTTTTTGTTCACTCAATGTTTTTAACAGTACATGTGATATATTGCTGCCTCTCCTTCAACAAATGTACTCTTTGTAAGTCGCTTTGGATAAAAGCGTCTGCCAAATGCCCTAAATGTAAATGTAAATGTACATGAAAAAGCAAAGTATTGTGCTATATATTGGGAAATTAGTATTGTAATTATAGTTTTGGATCATGACTCAATGACTAATGCCACATGAGGGTCCTGAGGCTAGAGCAGTTGTAAACCACTGGTATATAGTATTTGGAACGATCATCAATATACTAGAAATGTTAATTAAGGAGGTTAGAAAAGGACTTTGGCCCATGGGCATGGCTTTGGCTTGTATATTCCCTTGTGCTGTATATATGGTGGCATGGAGCACTGATGAGGGATTTGTCATCGCTCCAGAGCTGCCCGTGAAGTTTGTGAAGCGACTCCGAGATAAGATTGCGATGCAAAAGCATCGTGGTCATCTGGAGTGTCAGGTGTCCCGCGCCAGCGCCCGGGTCAGCTGGTACAAAAACAAGAAGGAAATCACCAGCGGCAACAAGTACGAGGTCAGAAGCGAAGATGTTTCCCGAAAGCTCACCATCAACGATGTGTGCTCCGACGACGAAGACACGTACACATGCGACGCCATCGACGACAAGACGTCCTGTAAGCTGCTGGTGGAAGGTAAACGGGCGGAAGACATGACAGGAACTATGCTAGCTATGCTGCAGTTAGCCTCCAAGGTATTCATATGGTCCAAACGATGACCATATGAATACCCTTCACTGAAGTTCAAAAAAGAAACTTCATGCCATCAACCCACTAAACAATGAGATGATGTCTGTCTGTTTGTCGGTTGGTTGGTTTTTTGTGTATCTATCTATTTGTCTGTCTGTCTGTCTGGTGGCCTGTCTGTCTGTTGTCTGACCTCTGCTGTATCTATACTGTATATGCTTTTCTGATCAAGTAATTTCTTTGCCATGACACTTTTTCTTTTTAAGTTAATAAATACACAGTTATGTTGTATTTTTGTTTCATCATCATGTACATCAATAAGTCGTACAGAAGCTTTAAACCCACCCAGGTGCTCTCTTCCTCCTCCTGGTCCATACAGAGCAGTCCATCAGCATTGTCCGAGAGTTGAGTGCAGTTGAAGTGACTGAGCCTTTCGCTGCCGTCTTCGAAGTGGAAATCAGCATGGCGCTGGTGAAGCCTCCCATTTGGACACTAGGCGGCGTCGCTGTGCAGGAGAGTAATGACGTGGAAATGGAGAACGAAGGCACGCTGCATCGTCTCACTTTTAAGAAGACCAAGGCATCCATGACTGGACCGGTGCAGTTCACGGCCGGCAAGAGCAAATCCTTGACCCAACTCAGTGTCAAAGGTGAAACCATGTTAAAAGCTATGGCTGATGAACCATAATAAAACAATAGACCCTTTTCACAGCAGGTTTAGCTCATATAATTATGGATTTGTTGGATTTAAGTATGGCATTGCACCAGTATAGACACAACTAGTCAAGTACATGTTGGTGCTGGTGCTGTGATATTTATAAATAAAACCAACGTATAACTTGAAAAATGACAGGAACAGGAACTTACTTTACCCTGCTATTGACAATATATGAAATGGGTCTATTGTCAAGGTGCATTTTAAGCTATGATTGCATCAAACATTGTTAATGTTCCCATGCAGAGCGCCCCCTGGAGGTGGTGGAACCCATCAAAGAGGTGAAGGCCAAGGAAAAGGGCTCGGCGGTGCTGAGCTGCAAGTTCTCGGCCTCGCCCAAAGAGGTGGTGAACTGGTTCAAAGGGGAAACGTTACTGGCAGCGTCAGACAAGCTCAGCATCAGGCAGGATTCTGCAAAGGCCCAGCTCACCATTCAGAATCTGACCGGGGAGGACAGTGGAGAATACTGCTGTCAGTCTGGACCTGCCAAGACCAAAGGCTCACTCATTGTGGAATGTATGAATCCAATGTTACATTTAAAATAAATGATGTGTTAAAGTGTAAAGGAACCCCCAGATAAACTCCCCATGGTTATGACCTATGACAACTTTGTGAATTTCTTTAAGCTAGTGCCGTTTATAGTATATGAGGGTAATGAGAGATGTTGTATATGAAATGTGTCACACACCCGCCGTAGTGTTGGCTGAGACTGGGAAAAACATAGGATGTTGCGCCTGTTTTCTCCAAATTATGGTCTTATTTAAATTACTATGTTGAAGTTCAAGACTTATTACTACATTTAAAGAGGCCCTATTATACTACCAGGTGTGAGCACAAAGTGACATCACAAGTGGGTTTGTCCATCGAGATGTCATATCAGCCTACCCAGTGGACTGTACCAACTGTACCAACCCCTTTAAAAAAAAGACTACTCAACTCTCATGAGGTGTAACTATTGTCCCCTGTCTCTCCTTGATGTTCCAGTACGTGACATCAAGATCATCAAGCACCTGGCCGACACCGAGGTCGATGAAGACAGCGACGCCACGTTCACCTGTGAGGTTAACTACGCCGACGAGGAGCTGCAGTGGCTGCTGAACGACAAGCGGCTGTGCACCAACGAGGTCAACACCATCGCCCACGATGGGAGGACACACAAGCTCACGCTCAAGAACTTGGCGCCGCAGGACGGCGGCACCATCAGCGTTCAAGTCCGTAAGGTCAAAGAGTCCGCCACACTAAGGGTCAAAGGTGAGAACCTGCACATGGTTTATCACGGTTGAAGTCATGCAGGAGGCGGCGCACGAACAGTTCCTGTCATGCTTAAAGCTGCACTATGTACACATACATTTTCCCATCAGCAACCTCCATCGATTTTTCCTCAGTGTCTTGAGTTCTTGTTCAGATATTTTGTTGATGGAGTAAATACCCGCAGCAGGAAAGTTACATAGTGCACGTTGAACTTCCACTCTTAATGCCCTACAGAGAAACGGGCGGTGTTCCTCAAGTCGTTGGATGACGTCGTTGGAGAGGAGAAAGGCATGATTACGCTGGCCTGCGAGGCCTGCAAGCCCAGGGTGTCCCCGACGTGGAGGAAGGACGGTGCCTTGTTGAAGGCCGGCCCCAAGTACGAGCTCCTGCACACCGGCAAATCCCTGGGACTGATCATAAAGGACGTCACCAAGGAGGACGCTGGGGAGTACAGCTGTGACCTTGGAACGGAGGTGTCCAAGTCAAAGGTCACTGTGAGAGGTGAGTATCGTTCAAGACATTTGTTTGACATTTATTTTGCTAACCCTGTCTATAAGTGTAAACAATGCGCACCCTTATGTACCCTTCATATTCCTTTTTATAAATTATTTATCTCACATTCCTATTCTAGTTCCACTTAGATTTGTATTGTGTAGTCTATGTATTTCTTCTCCTCTTTGCTTTGTAAACAAAATCTCATCTTGAGCTGTTAATACTGTATAGTCTAATCTTATCTTATGATGAACCCTATCCTTTGTTCTGGATTTAGAAATTGCCATTGGTATCACCAAGTATCTAAAGTCATCAGAGGTCAACGAGGGGGAATCCTGCAGCTTCGAGTGCATCCTGTCTCGGGAGAGCACCGATGCCTGCTCTTGGAGCCTCAGCGGCGCAGTGGTTGCCAACGGAGGACGCTTCAGAGTGTCCAGTAAAGGACGCAAGTACATGTTGACCATCAGGGATGTCACGCCTGCCGATGCTGGAGAAGTGGTCTTCAGCATTAATGAGCTGACCTCCAAAACTACTTTAGCAGTTGAAGGTAAGCCCTGTCAAGAAAAAGACACGACATTCATTTTGTACTACCGACTAATTAACATGATATAAGTATGATGGTATGTGTGAGGGTTGGGATTAATCCTGCTTTACATTTTTTGATTATTTGTTTCAGGTAAAGCTCAGTCTTTATCAAAGGAGCTACAGAATGTAAGCGTCAGTGCCGGGGAAGACGCTGTGTTTGCCTGTGAGGTAACACAGGTCAGCGCCACGGTGAATTGGGCCAAAGAGGGGAAGGGCATCCGAAAGAGCCACAAGTATGAACTCATCCACGCGGAGAAGGTCAGGAAGATGATCATCCATGGTGTCACTGCACAGGACTCTGGAGAGTACAGCTGTGAGGTCGTTGGCGGAGCAACCACAAAGGCCAAGCTGGAGATAAAAGGTAGTCCTGAAGGGATTCATCTTGTACAATTGTGGTACTGTGGTAATCATCCATGGTTGTGTTTGTAGAATGGGTAACTAACTACATATTAACACTTGTTTGTTATATTTACGTGAAACATATTGATTCCAATACCTTCACAGAACCAGTCCATACATTCACCAGAGCTCTAAAGGACAGTGAAGCGGAAGAGGAGGGCACCATTACCCTGCAGTGTGAGACGGCACAAAGCCCCACTAAGGTGACTTGGTACAAGGGCAGCACAGAGCTCCGGTCCGGAGGTCACTATGTTATGTCCCAGAAGCAAGGCATCCTGACCATCACCATCAGACAGCTGGAGGAAACAGACAGTGAGACCTACACCTGCGACGTGGGCACTGCCAAGACCATGGCCAAGGTCACCGTCAAAGGTAGGAATGAGAGCATGATATTGTGTTCTGGTTTATACCATAAGGTTCTGTCGAGTCTCGTTGGGTGATGTAGGAGCATTTATTTGTTGCATAAGACGTTGCACACAGCCTTGAACTTGTGATGTAATTACAGGGTATGTCACTTGTGATTGCTTTGACTTGAATTCTTCTGCTCGGACAGTGCGTGATACTGAGTGTGGTCATTGCGGCTGTATCGTGTGTTTTTGTTACATCATGTTGTTTTTGGAGGCTTTGCATTGGATTCATATGGTTGTGTTGGGTCCTCCCTTTTCCGCTGCAATGTGTCTCTTGGTTTGCACGATGAAATACTGCATCGTACACCACTGTGTGGATGTTCCACAGAACCCATGATGATATTATAATGTATTGAGACAGTGATTGCTGCCTGAACAAAAACAAGTGGTTGGTAGGATTACACACTACAATATGGTTTGGTTTTGATTCAGTGCACTGGTATGAAACTTCATTACAGCAACAGCGGCCTTGTTTGATCAGCTGGAATCGTGCATATAATTACAAAAGCTTTCATTGGAAGACTGCATCGTGTCAAAGCATTTTCATCAGCCGTTCCTCTCATGATCGTCTTGTCCCGTTCATCGAAGCACAACATGATCTGTGTCCTGTTCCAGTTAACGGAGTTGTCTTTATTTATCACCAGCCCTGCCTGCCATTTTTAAAGATCAGCTGAAGAACCAGAGTGCGAAGGAAGGGGAGGGTTTAACCCTCGGGTGTGAGTTATCAAAGCCCAGGGCTGAGGTTCTGTGGAAGAAAGGTTCCGAAATTCTCCAAGCTGGAGAAAAGTATGACATGAAGCAGAGAAACACCTCCTGTGAGCTGAAAATAGCACACCTGAAGGAGGAAGATAGTGGAGAATATTCCTGTGTGTGTGGAAACCAAACTACATCTGCAATGGTCCGAGTCGAGGGTATGGATATTTGTCAAATGTCGTTCTTGCATTTACTGAACCGTGCTGTTATGATTATTTCTTCCTTATAGTTGATATTGAACTGAATTCAAAAGTATATACATTTGGGACATGTGCATCAATACCAATAAGATAATAAATAACTTATTTCTTCAGGGGATTGTTATGAGGCAAAAAACGTTTTACATTCCATTTCATGAACAAAAAGGTTTCACCTCTTATTGTAAACATTGATTATACAGCATTACCACCAACCTTCACCCAGAAGTTGGACAGCCAAGTAGCTGAGGAGGATAGCAGTGTTACTCTGCACTGTGAGCTCTCTAAAGCTGGGATTTCCGTGGAATGGAGGAAAGGAACAAAGGTCCTCAAGTCTGGAGAAAAGTACCAGATGAAACAGAAAGCCTCAGTGAATGAACTCCTGATCAGCAAGGTGGTGCCAGAAGATAGTGGAGACTACAGCTGTGTGTGTGGACAGCAGGAGACCTCAGCTAACGTCAGCATTAAGGGTAGGGTACATTAAGGGTTCTTCATTGGGGATGAGCGTGTGTGGTGATGGATGGTTTAACCTGCAGCCTCACCCAACCCCAGACCCTAACTTGGGCCAGGGGAGGCTGCTTAAACCAGCAACCAACCACACACACTCCACATATCACTAACACTAAATCCCCATCTGAATGCACCCCCCATCCAAAAAGTCCAGAATAAACTGGACTCTCTTAACAGGGTTACCATAACTCACTTGCCATTAATAAAATAAGAATAAACAACCCCAACTCCATTGTCCCCACACCTCCCCATTGTGGCCAGCCAACCTATCTCCCCCTCCATCCTAGAGACCGGAGGCATGGGGCTGCTGCCTTGGCTGGTGGAGGCTGTCACTGGACTTGGCGTTGCAGGGCTGTCTAGATGGGCTGGGAGGAGTCTGGACAGCTGGGCTGTGGTGGTTAGTCCCTTGGATTGCCCCGGAACAGCCTCGGTAGGGTGACTGTCCACCAGGGCGATGATGCACAATCCCCACCTCCTTCCTGGAGCATTGGCCCTTTAGCTTGATGTCCTTTCTGGCGGAGGTGTTGCTGGTGGTGGGATGCTCCAGGCTAGTTGCAGGGGTGGCTAGCCATGTTGCATGTAGCGGGTGCCACGCTGCCCCCCATCCTTCGCTGGGCCTCCACCGGTGGCCATGGCTGCTGTAGGGGAAATCGTTGGTGCGGAAGGTGGGCTGCCCATCGCCACCGTCTGGTGACTTTACATCGCCCTTGGGCAGCCCTTCTGTGTCCCTTTCCCTTGTCTGATAGGCCCCACATTGGCCGCCAGTGTAGCAGTGGATGTTGCCACACGCCACCTAAAGTGGTCTTTCCAGGGCTCCCCAAAGTCAGGACACAGGAAGGTGTTGACTAAAGACAGAGCAGGTGGTAACTGCTAGCATGCTAGCGCTCTCCTTGAGTGTGTGTGCTGATGGCTGGCTTAACCAGTGGCCATTACTTGGACAATGCACGACAGGTCTGCAGCCTCACCCAACCCCAGTCTCTAACTTGGGCCAGGTGAGGCTGCTTAAACCAGCCACCAACCAAACACACCCCACATCGTCATCAGCAACTAATTCATGCAGAGACTGCTATCCGTCTTCTGAAGTATTTGCTGAGATTTTTGTTTATTTTTTATAAGCCAGACATGTAATTCCAAGTCTGTTATTTTCTGCAATGTTTCAAACGTGGACAGCCAATACAGTTGAATTAGTATCTTCCTTGATTTCAAGTTTTGGTTAATCTTTATGTTAGATCTAACCATGGTTATCAAACACCCATCATTCCTCAGCCAAACCAGCAATCTTCACCCAGAAGTTGGACAGCCAAGTAGCTGAGGAGGATAGCAGTGTTACTCTGCACTGTGAGCTCTCTAAAGCTGGGATTTCCGTGGAATGGAGGAAAGAACAAGGTCTCAAGTCTGGTACGAAAAGTGAGCTCAGATGAAAACGAAGCCTCAGTGAATGAACTTCCCTGCTCCGCAAAGGTGGTGCCAGAAGATAGTGGAGACTACAGCTGTGTGTGTGGACAGCAGGAGACCTCAGCTAACGTCAGCATTAAGGGTAGGGTACATTAAGGGTTCTTCATTGGGGATGAGCGTGTGTGGTGATGGATGGTTTAACCTGTTGGCATTGACTAGACAATGCACCACAGGTGTGCAGCCTCACTCAATCCCAGACTATAACTTGGGCCAGGAGAGGCTGCTTAAACCAGCAACCAACCACACACACTCCACATATCACTGACACTAAATTGCGGCTGAGGAGAATACCCATCTGTGGAGACTAGTGGAGACTAGTGGAGACTACAGCTGTGTGTGTGGAGAGCAGAAGACCTCAGCTAATGTCTGCATTAAGGGTAGGATACATTAAGTGTTCTTCATTGGGGATGAGCGTGTGTGGTGATGGATGGTTTAACCTGCAGCCTCACCCAACCCCAGACCCTAACTTGGGCCAGGGGAGGCTGCTTAAACCAGCAACCAACCACACACACTCCACATATCACTAACACTAAATCCCCATCTGAATGCACACCCCATCCAAAAAGTCCAGAATAAACTGGACTCTCTTAACAGGGTTACCATAACTCACTTGCCATTAATAAAATAAGAATAAACAACCCCAACTCCATTGTCCCCACACCTCCCCATTGTGGCCAGCCAACCTATCTCCCCCTCCATCCTAGAGACCGGAGGCATGGGGCTGCTGCCTTGGCTGGTGGAGGCTGTCACTGGACTTTGGGCGTTGGCAGGGCTGTCTAGATGGGCTGGGAGGAGTCCTGGACAGCTGGGCTGTGGTGGTAGTCCCTCGGATTGCCCGGAACAGCCTTCGGTAGGGTGACTGTCCACCAGGGCGATGATGCACAATCCCCACCTCCTTCCTGGAGCATTGGCCCTTTAGCTGATGTCCTTTCTGGCGGATGCAACATGGCTAGCCACCCCTGCAACTAGCCTGGAGCATCCCACCACCAGCAACACCTCCGCCAGAAAGGACATCAGCTAAAGGGCCAATGCTCCAGGAAGGAGGTGGGGATTGTGCATCATCGCCCTGGTGGACAGTCACCCTACCGAAGGCTGTTCCGGGCAATCCAAGGGACTACCACCACAGCCCAGCTGTCCAGACTCCTCCCAGCCCATCTAGACAGCCCTGCAACGCCCAAGTCCAGTGACAGCCTCCACCAGCCAAGGCAGCAGCCCCATGCCTCCGGTCTCTAGGATGGAGGGGGAGATAGGTTGGCTGGCCACAATGGGGAGGTGTGGGGACAATGGAGTTGGGGTTGTTTATTCTTATTTTATTAATGGCAAGTGAGTTATGGTAACCCTGTTAAGAGAGTCCAGTTTATTCTGGACTTTTTGGATGGGGGGTGCATTCAGATGGGGATTTAGTGTTAGTGATATGTGGAGTGTGTGTGGTTGGTTGCTGGTTTAAGCAGCCTCCCCTGGCCCAAGTTAGGGTCTGGGGTTGGGTGAGGCTGCAGGTTAAACCATCCATCACCACACACGCTCATCCCCAATGAAGAACCCTTAATGTACCCTACCCTTAATGCTGACGTTAGCTGAGGTCTCCTGCTGTCCACACACACAGCTGTAGTCTCCACTGTCTTCTGGCACCACCTTGCTAATCAGGAGTTCATTCACTGAGGCTTTCTGCTTCATCTGGTACTTTTCTCCAGACTTGAGGACCTTTGTTCCTTTCCTCCATTCCACAGGAATCCCAGCTTTAGAGAGCTCACAGTGCAGAGTAACACCTCCAGGCTAGTTGCAGGGGTGGCTAGCCATGTTGCATGTAGCGGGTGCCACGCTGCCCCCCATCCTTCGCTGGGCTCCACCGGTGGCCATGGCTGCTGTCAGGGGAAATCGTTGGGTGCGGAAAGGTGGCCTGCCCATCGCCACGTCTGTGACTTTACATCGCCCTTGGGCAGCCCTTCTGTGTCCCTTTCCCATTGTCTGATAGGCCCCACATTGGCCGCCAGTGGTAGCAGTGGATGTTGCCACACGCCACCTAAAGTGGTCTTTTCCAGGGCTCCCCCAAAGTCCAGGACACAGGAAGGTGTTGACTAAAGACAGAGCAGGTGGTAACTGCTAGCATGCTAGCGATCTCCTTGAGTGTGTGTGCTGAATGGCTGGCTTAAACCAGTGGCCATTACTTGGACAATGCACGACAGGTCTGCAGCCTCACCCAACCCCAGTCTCTAACTTGGGCCAGGTGAGGCTGCTTAAACCAGCCACCAACCAAACACACCCCACATCGTCATCAGCAACTAATTCATAGCAGAGACTGCATCCGTCTTCTGAGTATTTGCTGAGATTTTTGTTTATTTTTATAGCCAGACATGTAATTCCAAGTCTGTATTTTCTGCGATGTTTCAAACTGTGGACAGCCAATACAGTTGAATTTGTATCTTCCTTGATTTCAAGTTTTGGTTAATCTTATGTTAGATCTAACCATGGGTTATCAAACACCCATCATTCCTCAGCCAAACCAGCAATCTTCACCCAGAAGTTGGACAGCCAAGTAGCTGAGGAGGATAGCAGTGTTACTCTGCACTGTGAGCTCATCTAAAGCTGGATTCCCTGTGGAATGGAGGAAGGAACAAAGCTCCTCAAGTCTGGAGAAAAGTACCAGATGAAGCAGAAAGCTAGTGAATGAAATCCTGATTAGCAAGGTGGTGCCAGAAACAGTGGAGGACTACAGCTGTGTGTGTGGAAGCAGGAGACCTCAGCTAGCATCACCATCAAGGGTAGGAAGATGGATTCAAGGGTTCTTCATTGGGGATGCAGTTGAAGATTTGCTCCTTAGTTTTGAGTGGTGCCGAAGTTTGATCCTAGCATTTTGGAGTTATCAAAGTTTGATTGTCATGTTGTTAACAAAGCCATCATTAACAACTTAAATCATGCCGAGGACATGCATTCTGTCTTCAGAGAATTGTTGAGATTTATGTTTATTTTTATGCCAAGACTTGTATTTCTTTAATATTGCAACTCTGCTAAACCGGTACAGAGTTGAATTGATATGTTGTTTGCTTTTACGTTTTTGTTAGTCTTTATGTAAGACCTAACCATGGTTATCAAACACCCCATCACTCCTCAGCCAAACCAGCGGTCTTCACCCAGAAGTTGGACAGCCAAGCACTGAGGAGGAACAGCTGTGTTACTCTGCACTGTGAGCTCTCTAAAGCTGGGCTTGCTGTGGAATGGAGGAAAGGGACAAAGGTCCTCAAGTCTGGAGAAAAGTACCAGATGAAGCAGAAAGCCTCAGTGAATGAACTCCTGACAGCAAGGTGGTGCCAGAAGACAGTGGAGACTACAGCTGTGTGTGTGGACAGCAGGAGACCTCAGCTAGCATCACCATCAAGGGTAGGAAGACGGATTCAAGGGTCCTTCATTGGGGATGCAGTTGAAGATTTGCTCCTTTAGTTTTGAGTGGTGCCGAAGTTTGATCCTAGCATTTTGGAGTTATCAAGTTTGATTGTCATGTTGTTAAAAAGCCATCATTGACAACTTAAATCATGCCGAGACTGCATTCTGTCTTAAGAATTGTTGAGATTTATGCTTATTTTTATGCCAAGACTTGAATTTTCTTTAATATTGCAAACTGTGCTAAGCCGGTACAGTTGAATTTATATGTTTGCTTTTAAGTTTTTGTTAGTCTTTGTCAGACCTAACCTTGGTTATCAAACACCCCATCACTCCTCAGCCAAACCAGCGGTCTTCACCCAGAAGTTGGACAGCCAAGGCAGCTGAGGAGGGACAGCCAGTGTTACTCTGCACTGTGAGCTCTCTAAAGCTGGGATTCCTGTGGAATGGAGGAAAGGAACAAAGGTCCTCAAGTCTGGAGAAAAGTACCAGATGAAGCAGAAAGCCTCAGTGAATGAACTCCTGATCAGCAAGGTGGTGCCAGAAGACAGTGGAGACTACAGCTGTGTGTGTGGAGAGCAGGAGACCTCAGCTAGCATCACCATCTGGTAGGATACATTAAGGTCTTCATTCATATGCTTCTTATCAGGGTTACATACACCCTAACTTGGGCCAGGGGAGGCTGCTTAAACCAGGCAACCAACCACACACACTGCCACATACCACTAACAAAAATTGCGGCTGAGGAGAATCCCCATCTGATTGCACCCCCACATCCAAAAAGTCTAGAATAACCTGGACTCTCTTAACAGGGTTACCATAACTCACTTGCCATTAATAAAATAAGAATAAACAACCCCAACTGAATTGTCAGCACACCTCCCCATTGTGGCCAGCCAACCTATCACCCCCTCCATCCTAGAGACCGGAGGCATGGGGCTGCTGCCTTGGCTGGTGGAGGCTGTCACTGGACTTGGGCCGTTGCAGGGCTGTCTAGATGGGCTGGGAGGAGTCTGGACAGCTGGGCTGTGGTGGTAGTCCCTCGGATTTGCCTGGAACAGCCTTCGGTAGGGTGGACTGTCCACCAGGGCAATGATGCACAATCCCGACCTCCTTCCTGGAGCATTGGCCCTTCAGCTGATGTCCTTTCTGGCGGAGGTGTTGCTGGTCCTGGGATCCTCCAGGCTAGTTGCAGGGGTGGCTAGCCACAGACTGTTGCATGTAGCGGGTGCTACGCTGCCCCACATCCTTCGCTGGGCTCCACCGGTGGCCATGGCTGCTGCAGGGGAAATCGTTGGTGTGGAAGGTGGCTGCCCATCGCCACGGCTGGTGACTTTACATCGCCCTTGGGCTGCCCTTCTGTGTCCCTTTCCCTTGTCTGATAGGCCCCACATTGGCCGCCAGTGTAGCAGTGGATGCTGCCACACGCCACCTAAAGTGGTCTTTCCAGGGCTCCCCCAAAGTCAGGACACAGGAAGGTGTTGACTAAAGACAGAGCAGGTGGTAACTGCTAGCATGCTAGCGCTCTCCTTGAGTGTGTGTGCTGATGGCTGGTTTAACCAGTGGCCATTACATAGACAATGCACGACAGGTTTGCAGCCTCACCCAACCCCAGTCTCTAACTTGGGCCAGGTGAGGCTGCTTAAACCAGCCACCAACCAAACACACCCCACATCGTCATCAGCAACTAATTCATGCAGAGACTGCTATCCGTCTTCTGAGTATTTGCTGAGATTTTTGTTTATTTTTATAGCCAGACATGTAATTCCAAGTCTGTATTTTCTGCAATGTTTCAAACTGTGGACAGCCAATACAGTTGAATTAGTATCTTCCTTGATTTCAAGTTTTGGTTAATCTTTATGTTAGATCTAACCATGGTTATCAAACACCCATCATTCCTCAGCCAAACCAGCAATCTTCACCCAGAAGTTGGACAGCCAAGTAGCTGAGGAGGATAGCAGTGTTACTCTGCACTGTGAGCTCTCTAAAGCTGGGATTCCTGTGGAATGGAGGAAAGGAGCAAAGGTCCTCAAGTCTGGAGAAAAGTACCAGATGAAGCAGAAAGCCTCAGTGAATGAAATCCTGATCAGCAAGGTGGTGCCAGAAGACAGTGGAGACTACAGCTGTGTGTGTGGAGAGCAGGAGACCTCAGCTAGCATCACCATCAAGGGTAGGAAGACGGATTCAAGGGTTCTTCATTGGGGATGCAGTTGAAGATTTGCTCCTTTAGTTTTGAGTGGTGCCGAAGTTTGATCCTAGCATTTTGGAGTTATCAAGTTTGATTGTCATGTTGTTAAAAAAGCCATCATTGACAACTTAAATCATGCCGAGACTGCATTCTGTCTTCAGAGAATTTGTTGAGATTTATGCTTATTTTTATGCCAAGACTTGTATTTTCTTTAATATTGCAAACTGTGCTAAGCCGGTACAGTTGAATTTGATATGTTGTTTGCTTTTAAGTTTTTGTTAGTCTTTTGTCAGACCTAACCATGGTTATCAAACACCCCATCACTCCTCAGCCAAACCAGCGGTCTTCACCCAGAAGTTGGACAGCCAAGCAGCTGAGGAGGACAGCAGTGTTACTCTGCACTGTGAGCTCTCTAAAGCTGGGCTTCCTGTGGAATGGAGGAAAGGAACAAAGGTCCTCAAGTCTGGAGAAAAGTACCAGATGAAGCAGAAAGCCTCAGTGAATGAACTCCTGATCAGCAAGGTGGTGCCAGAAGACAGTGGAGACTACAGCTGTGTGTGTGGAGAGCAGGAGACCTCAGCTAACGTCTGCATTAAGGGTAGGATACATTAAGGGTTCTTCATTGGGGATGAGAGTGTGTGGTGATGGATGGTTTAACCTGCAGCCTCACCCAACCCCAGACCCTAACTTGGTCCAGGGGACACACACTCCACATATCCCTAACACTAAATTGAGGCTGAGGAGAATCCCCATCTGAATGCACCCCCCCCCATCCAAAAAGTCCCCAATAAACTGGACTCTCTTATCAGGGTTACCATAACTAACTTGCCATTCCTAAAATAAGAATAAACAACCCCAACCCCATTGTCCCCACACCTCCCCATTGTGGCCAGTCAATCTATCTGCCCCTCCATCCTGGAGACCGGAGCCATGGCGCTGCTGCCTTGGTTGGTGGAGGCTGTCAAAGGACTTGGGCGTTGCAAGGCTGTCTGGATGGGCTGGGAGGAGTCTGGACAGCTGGGCCGTGGTGGTAGTCTCTCGGATGGCCCGGAACAGCCCTCGGTAGGGCCACTCTCCACAAGGGCGATGATGCACAATCCCCACCTCCTTCCTGGAGCATTGGGCCTTCAGCTGCTGTCCTCACTTGCAGAGGTGTGGCTGGTCCTGGGATGCTCCAGGCTAGTTGCAGGAGTGGCTCGACACAGACGGTTGCGTAAAATGGTTTCCGCACTGCTGGCAACCATTGTTGCTGTCAGCCGTCGCACATTGGGCACCATTGTAGCAGTGGATGCTGCCACACGCCACCTAAAGTGGCTTTTCCAGGGCTACCCCAACATCAGGACATAGGAAGGTGTTTAATAAAGATGGAGCAGGTGGTAACTGCTAGCACTCTCTTTGAGTGTGTGTGGTGACGGTTGGCTTAACCTGTGGGCATTGATTAGGCAATGCATCAGAGGTGTGCAGCCTCACCCAACCCCATAGTCTAACTTGGGCCAGGTGAGGCTGCTTAAACCAGCCACCAACCACACACAAACCCACACCGTCATCAGAAACTTGATTAATGCAGACTGCTATCTGTCTTCTGAGAATTTGCTGTGATTTATGTTTATTTTATGCCAAGGCTTGTCATTCCAAGTCCGTATTCTTTGTAATGTTGCAAACTGTACTCAGCTGGTACAGTTAATTTTGTTGTTGTTTGATTTCACATTTTGGTTAATATTTATGTTAGATCTAACCATGGTTATCAAACACCCCATCACTCCTCAGCCAAACCAGCGGCCTTCACCCAGAAGTTGGACAGCCAAGCAGCTGAGGAGGACAGCAGTGTTACTCTGCACTGTGAGCTCTCTAAAGCTGGGATTCCTGTGGAATGGAGGAAAGGAACAAAGGTCCTCAAGTCTGGAGAAAAGTACCAGATGAAACAGAAGGCCTCAGTGAATGAACTCCTGATCAGCAAGGTGGTGCCAGAAGACAGTGGAGACTACAGCTGTGTGTGTGGAGAGCAGAAGACCTCAGCTAGCATCAGCATTAAGGGTAGGATACATTAAGGGTTCTTCATTGGGGATGCAGTTTGTAATGTATTCCTTTTATCTTGGATGGAAACAAATGTTTGGTATTTTACAAATTTTTGACAATCACTAGATTCTTAGGTTTTAAGACCAAATGTCACCTACTTGAATCACATCTGGACGACAATCTGAGCCATGATATCCATTTGTACATTGTTCATGTGTTTTCTTTGGTTTTGTTTAATGATATGTATTCTCTGTGAGATTGTAAACCACACTTTCTGCATACATTTTAATTGTTTCATGTCATTTTTATTTCCAATGTGTGCTTCAAATCCATGCTTAATGATGCTTAATGTAACCACACTTTATACTTGATGTTTATCTCCACTGTCCTGATTTGTTCTTTGCATGTTTCAGTGTTGTATATATTTTTCAATCATTGTTTCTGATTCAATTTCCATGTGTTCTGTAATAATACTAACCAGTATAAGATTAAGACTAAAGACTAAAGATGTGTATTGTTGATATACTGTATATATATACAGTATATATATATATATTTCTAACCAACACCTGGCTTATCACTCCTCAGCCAAACCAGCGGTCTTCACCCAAAAGTTGGACAACCAATTAGCTGAGGAGGACAGCAGTGTTACTCTGCAATGTGAGCTCTCTAAAGCTGGGATTCCTGTGGAATGGAGGAAAGGAACAAAGGTCCTCAAGTCTGGAGAAAAGTACCAGATGAAACAGAAGGCCTCAGTGAATGAACTCCTGATCAGCAAGGTGGTGGCAGAAGACAGTGGAGACTACAGCTGTGTGTGTGGAGAGCAGAAGACCTCAGCTAGCGTCACCATCAAGGGTAAGAACATATTTGCCACAGTGATGTGTTTTTGGTCTGGGAATATTAGATTCATATATATTTTATTAATGTATCTTTCATGCATTCTATTTGACTAACATCTCGTTTGATGCATCGGTACTGCATCTCATCACTTCTTGTGAAGTGTCCTGTCATATTGTCCTGTTCACATGCTTTTTGTTTATTTTTGTCATCAAGCCATATGATGGATGAGTGTATGAGAGTCAATGTAATAATTTCATAGTACAGGTGTACATAATAGTTTATTATGTGCGCTGTGGTCTCAAAAGTCAATCAGTCAACGGCAATGGGTCTCGTCATGAGTTCTGAATCAATGAATGCAATCAATTTTGGAGTCTTAAGATGCACACGCTGTACATTTAGACCCATAGCATTTAAGCAATTTTTTTTGAGTGTGCATGTGTGTGTGTGTGTGTTTGTGCATCTGTGTGTGTGTATGGTACAGTCATTTCTTTTCTAGCTTTACTGCTGGCCTGCCGCTTCCTGTTGATAAGAGGGCTTCTTTGTTGTTCATATTTCTTCTCTGCTGCAAAAATGTCATCTGGCACAGTTAATACTGATGAGCACTTGAGGTAACCTTGAGGTAGCTTGCACATTATGTGGCAATGTAGTGCTTCTGTCTGAGTGATCCCCAGCTCAAGTTTGGTTTCCCCCCTCATCATCGCAGAAGGTGGCTCACTTTAATAGTCTGTAGAGATCGAAGGTTATTAGGGTCATGCTATGATGAGGTGCTTACTTTAGTCATGCATTTTTCTGCTGCTTTGTTTTTTGGGAGCTCACTTGAAAACCTCAATTGTTTTCAGCCAACATATTATTCACCACTGATTTGTTTTGGTATAGTACTGTCGAAACACCTCAATTGTGTATGTTGTATCAATCAATTGTAAGCTTTTGATGCCCATGCAGCGGCCCGCAAGCAAGTATCCTTCCATTTTGGTGAGGAGAAGGAGGTATAAAGAACTCAGGGTGGTCTTCATCCATGAATGGAACCGCCATGCGTTTTTCTCTCTCTTTTTGTTGACGTTTTTATTTGTATTGCAGCGATGAAGTCTGTTTCGACGTCAGTGGTCTCCAAAGAACAGTTCACGCGTCAGGAAGTACACGAGACAGTCCAAGGTAAAGAGATGTTCGCCAAAGCAAACAAGGTGTTCATAGATGGATGGAAACGGCATCTGCATTCACTTGCTCTTCCTCAAGACCACAACATTTTGTTTGTTTACAGTTGTTAGAAGTTCAACTACTGAAGAGAGCTCTACACAGCAGGCCCAGTGGCTCCATAAACTAGAATCCAAATCTGAAAGTGTTGGTAAGGAGCTCCGGCTGTGAGCACCTGTCCTGTCTGCGTTGTTCTTGTCGTCTGCTGTCTGTTGCCTCGGGGCTAAAGGTCAACTTTGGGGTCGCGGATTTGTAACTTTGTTTGGTGTTGAGGTTAGGTTTTAGGGTCAGGGTTTGGTTTTAGGGTTTGGGAGGACCTTGGACAAGGATTGATACCCGGACGTGGCCCATAGTCCAATGACGGGCCCCGCAGCCCCTGAGGTCCCTCCAGTGTATTCTATGTATGTATGTACAGTATGTCAGATAAATGTGCAGGTTAAAAATCATTGAGAACCTGCTATAGGCATTAATCTGTGTATGAAACATTATTTAAATAACTAAAAGGAGTGGTTATTGAACAGCTGCTAACATTATTAATTATGTAAAAAGATGTTGCCATTGTCAAGTCAATTTGCTTTCGTGTCCCTTTAGTACAATTCTACACGGTGGCAGTGTTTTGGTGTTTTGATTATTATTTGGTCTTAGGGTTGTATTTCATTTTTGGACTATAGTTTCAGAAAAGCTTAGGTGGCTACCTGCTCCATGTGCTTTGGTCTTGTCTGTCACACTTGTTGTCAAGGTGGAGGGATGGAGAGATCATTCATTTTGAGCTACTTTGTCACACCACTAATGTTTTACCCACCCCGACTCAAAGTGAAAAGTGAAAGTTAACACAGTGCACTCCAACACACAGCTGTGAAGGATGTGTCTGCGGTGTCTGTTTCCACCCAACAAGACTCCAGGACTCAGCAGGGCAGCAGGGGGGCAGCAGAAGGTATGCTGAAGATATCGTTTGTCCTGTTGGCTTCTCGCTTTCGTCCTACTTTTTGTCGATGTGTTGGTGAAGAGTTACAGCTGTGTGAGCACTGTCTGCTTGTTGTCTGCTGGTTGTCTGTTGGTGGCTCATGGCTATACGTGTTAATCTGCGTTCAAAATAGGATTTTTATAACTTGCAAGCAAAGAGAAAATTGTCGTCCTTTGTCGTCTTTGCTACAATGCTATGCTCAACAGTGAGAGTTTTGTTCAGGCAGTGCTTGTGGTTTTGGATTTGAACTTCCCGTGTGTCACAGTTTGATAGGACAACTCTAAAAGGCTTTGCTAATTGAAAGTGGCTTATCTGCTCCATGTGCTGTGGTCTTGTCTGTGACACTCGTCGTGTGGACGTCATGTTATTATTATGTCTATGATCTGATTCATTCTCATGTAATGTTGAAAGATGTGCTGGTGACGACCACAACCTCTGTGAAGAAGTACACTGAAACACAGAAGAGAGACGAGTCAGCTGATAGAGATGGAGGTATGGAGAGACAAGTGTTTTTTTATGTGATACATGTCATCAGAGATCAACCAAACATGCCAAGTCGAAATACTGACTTCTCCCACCGCAATGCTGCAGCCAGGAAGTCCTCCTTTGAAATGTCCATTCCGTTTTAGTCGGTGTGAGTACCCTGGGTTGCCAGATATGAAACAAACTGGCACACAAACACAGCGTGCTGTGTCATGGAATCAAGCAAATTAACATGATCAACTGATTGTAATAGACTCTACCCCACCTAAAAATGTGTGTGTATACTGTATATTCAGAATGTATGTAGTCATTAGCTTAACATACCACTACCTTTAGGTTATATCTGTGTGACTGTAAACATAGCTAGTCATGCATCATAGCTAACATTTACAGAGTTATAAAAAAATCACTTGTTTATAATTTGCAAACATTTGCAAACTTATTCAACATGTAAACGTATATCAACTTACAGTGCACAACTCGTTGTCGCTTGTCATTGTCACAATAGAATACTCATATAAAGTTGCGCTCGGCTCATCTTGCGCTCACTTAATCAAGAAATCGATTTGTTTCAAAAGGCAGTTGTGGATTTGCGTGTAGGCTGGTGTGTAGCGTGCAAGCCATGTTGGAGCAAGTACAGTCAGTGCTGTACTACAGAGTCTGGCAAAACAACCAGATTCAGGTGCTTTTTGAAGGGTGTGAAGCATTCTTGAGACGTGATGGACGTGGGTAACGTGTGCTACAATCAAGGAAGCATGCAGGAAAAATGTCATCACGATGCCATCAATGGCATCATGGCATCGCTGCACCGGGCAGTGACGTAAAGCTGTATGTGGCTACTGCAGCGGTAGAGACCGTGTGCCACTCTGTTGTGTTGTGATTGGTGGGCCTATTTATCTGTTCGATTACACTTTAATTGAAGACGCTGTAGTGTTATTAATTAATGTAGATATGGGTGGTAGTGTGGAGACAAAATATGCTAAATGAATGCCTTTCTGAGGTGTGTGTGTGTGTGTGTGTGTGTGTGTGTGTGTGTGTGTACGCTCGTACTTCATACCCCACCTGCACAAGTCAGTGCAAGTAAAGTCTGGACACACCACTGATCCAGGCTCCATTTGTTTTGACTGCTCTATGTCCAAAAGATGTTCCCCATTGAGATGCTTCCTATTTGGAGTAGGAAAGCTTTGAATTTAAAGAATGCAGTGCTTTTTCAGTTTTTTCTAGGGGGATATATGGAATTACAGTGTGTGTGTGTGTGTGTGTGTGAGCATTTCTTTCTCAATGTTGTCCTCCACATTTTTCTCAATGTTGTCCTCCCGTTTGTTTTGTGTTTTGTTTGTTTCTCAGTCCGAATGTCAACAACCTGCGCACAACTAACGCTAATTAAAAGCCCTCGTCTCTTATCTAACCTCTTCGAACTTCAGCTCTTCCGGTCCTCTTCACCCGAGAGCTGGAGAGCACAGAGGCTCTGGAGGAAGGCAGCGCCACGCTCAACTGTGCGCTCTCCAGAGCCGGAGCCGCCGTGGAATGGAGGAAAGGAGGAACCCAGATCCTCAAGTCCGGAGAGAAGTACCACATGACTCAAGACGGCTGCGATCACTGGCTGCACATCCTGGATTTGAAACTCGTCGACACAGGGAGCTACTCCTGCTTCTCAGGCGACACGGAAAGCTTCGCCTCGCTTACAGTCAACGGTAGGATGTGGGCACCCATGGGACCATTTCATGGACCTTCCCTTTGCTTTGCTTTCGTCGCCATCTCGTGTTCCATTCACCATCCGCGTCGTCGTCCTCATGTCCGTCTCCACTTCCATTCTCCTCCTTGTCTGCTGTGTGCAGTCCACACGATCAGGCTGGCATCGGAACGAGTGTGCACACATCACCGATTCTTTTCCTTTTCGTTTGTCAGCACTGCCTGTGGTTTTCACCGAGGAGCTGGAGAGCCACGTGACGGCGGAGGAGGGGCATGATGTCGCCCTGCGCTGTGCGCTCTCAAAGCCCGGTGCTGCTCTGGAGTGGAGAAAGGGGGAGCTTTGTCTCTGTCCCTGCGGCAAGTATGAGATCAGTCAGACGGGCCACAGCGCCACGCTCATGATCCACCAAGTCGACCCGGATGATTCCGGTAACTATACGTGTGACGGCGGGGACAGCCAAAGCACGGCGACGCTGGTTGTGAAGGGTACGCTCGCCAGAAAGAAGCTCTCCTTCTTACCTTCGTTGTTTGTATGCAGGGAGCTGGGAATAACTAAATAAGTGAATAAGTGAGTCTTGCTTCTCACCTTCTCTTCACCCTATTTCCTTTGGCTTGTCTTGTGTTTGCGCTTGTAGCTCAGCCGGTCCTTTTCAAATCCCAGCTGGTGGATGTGCAGAGGGAGGCCGGGGACACGGCCGTCCTCCGCTGCGAGACCACCAGGCCGGGCACCGATGTGCTCTGGAGGCACGGAGACGTGGCGATGGTGGCCAGCGGCAAGCACCAGCTGCGGAGGGACGGAGCCGTGGCAGAGCTGCTCATCTACAGGCTGAGGGGAGAGGACTCGGGGGAGTACAGCTGTGACACAGGCACCCACAGGACACGAGCTGTCCTCACCGTGCAGGGTAGGATGCTGCTTCTATGCTTCGACCGGGATGTCGTGTTCTCATCCTCCTCCGCCTTCTTTCTTTCTTTCCTTCTTCTTGAATGTGATTTATCCGACCTCTCACTGTCCCCGTCACCACCACTACCACACCCTGATCCCCTTTTCCTTTGGAGTCACTTCTTTCAGTGTGTCTGTGTACTGAAGCCATTCATTGACTTTCCTTTGCCCGTCTTGAACATCGCCAACCTCGGCGTAATGAAATGCACGAACCTCGTACCCAGGGGACTTCCTTAACACCCTTTCCCTTTTCTCTATCACTTCTTCCTTCCTTTTTTGCCCTTCTCACAACTACTTTAACTCTTTTGAGGGAACGGTAAACTGTCAAACACCTTCAGAACCCATTAACACAAACTAATTACGGTCACGCCACTATCTACAACTGCATGACAGTAAAGATCATAAAACACACTTCCCCCATGCGTGTTAAGAACATGATAACTTCACCCCGAGAGAGGCAACAACTCATGTTTCACTTCTGGAATCATTTCCGTCGGGCAGCGGTCGAGGTCACCATCGTCAAGTTCTTGGAGAGCTGCGTCGTGCGCGAGGGCGACGACGTCCGCTTCGAGTGCGTGGTCTCGCACGCGGACGCGCCGCTGGCCCAGTGGAAGCTCCAGGACGTGCCGCTGCAGAACAACGAGATGAACGTGATCCGCTGTGAGGAGCGGGCGCACAGCCTCACCCTCAGGGGCGTCACCAAGGCCGACTCGGGCACCGTCACGTTCTCCGTGGGGAACCACACTTCCACCGCCTCGCTGACCGTTAAAGGTAAGACGGCAACGAGAACAACACGAAAGCCACCCAGAGGCGAATGACCGGGAAGCAGTTCCTCTGTGCCAAATTGTGGGAGTGGTTGCTTCCAGGTCGCATCTCTGTTTTAGGGTGTAAATTGTACTTATCACGCTCACTTTTGGTTTCTAATCCTCTGTGGCGTCTACCTCTTTATCACCATCGAGGCTTACACCTGGGTTCCTCACTGTGGAGTCCATATCTACACGTTATCAATATGTTTGCGTCTGTTTTATGTGTCTTTTTTCATGTTGAACATTACGTCTTACCTAGAATACCAAATGCTTATGACTGAGCAGGGATTAATAAACTAACAGATTTAATTGATGTAGCTTTGTTTTGACATGTTTATGTGAATGTTACTCTGTCGTTACTGCACTAATATGTTTTACTCATTCTTTTAGTAATTCGAAAGGTACAAACAGTATAGTTGTAGTGTAATAAAACAGTACATCAGCTATTCAGGGCATATAAAAGGACATAGCAGGACACATAATTTGACATTTTAACAAATTTGTACATGTTTTTACAAGTATTTCTGCATTGTACAAGTCTTTTTTCCCCCCTTTTTAAAAAATGACATACTGTACACGCTATGGGTGCTGTCGAGCTCACCTCCCCCCTCCCGTGTGTGCGTGAAGTGAACCATACCTCGGTGTGTCGTGTCGGGGGGGGGGCAGTAAACCCCCCCCCCCAGCAGCTCACAGTGTTGTCTCTGCCAGCCGCGCCGGTGGTCTTCAAGAGGGAGCTAGAGAGCCTGGAGGCAGTGGAGGGCGACAGGGCCGTGCTGACCTGCGAGACATCCAGCGCCGAGGGCCGGGTGACCTGGAGGAAGGGCTCCCTGCTGCTCACCGACGGCCACAAGTACTCGCTGGAGCGGCAGGGCTCCACCTGCGTGCTGGTGGTCAGCATGCTGCGGGCCGAGGACTCGGGCCAGTACACCTGCGACACGGGCGACTCGCAGACCACCGCCACGCTGACAGTCAAAGGTAACCGTGACAACACCCGGGGGGGGGATGGATCACTTCTTCTTCTTCTTCTTCTTCGTCATCTTAACTCTCGTCAAGTGTTGGGGACCAAGTCAACTCAAGTCAATTTCATTTGCACAGCCCTTAAGCACAGTTACAGTCTCAAAGGGCTTCACAGGCCACATTATATTTATTACAAAACCCTAGCCCTCCAAAGAGCAAAGAAAATAACTCCCTTATTTAACAATGAAGAAATCTTGAGGGCCAGGGGGGTCCCTCCTCATGGTTCGGAGGGAAATGGGTGTCATAGTGGACATGCAGAATAGTAGACATTTAAGTAAAATTTTAGAAAGTCTTCAGCCTTGGATCTTTTCTCTTCTAGTTCATAGCTGAGGAGTTGAGGGCCACTAAATAGCATTAGTTTAGCATTAGTGGATGTTGGTGACTGCTGTTGATAATGCAAGGATTTTAAAGCACTTTGACAATGCTAACATTTCTTTCAATTATTTCTGCCTGAATAAATGATGATGAACAATGTATGCCACTTCAGTAACTAAGGGACAGTCACTCAGTAATAAGACATTTAGATAGTTTGACGATAGTTATTTTATGCCAGAGGACGTATACTCTTCGGGAAAAACTCCCACAGCCGATCACAGCTGACACTGACCTCTCAAACCAAACCCCCACCCCGCCCCCTCACCCGTTGGCCCCCCGCAGAGTGCGTTCGCGTCACCCGGGAGCTCTGCGACATCACTGTGACCACGGGGCAAGACGCCGTGTTTGAGGTGGAGCTCTCCCACCCGGGTGTGACCGACGGGGAGTGGTGGCTGGCGGATAACCAGCTCCAAAATAACGATCTGAACGAAATGACCAGCCAGGGCCGGGTGCACCGGCTGGCCCTGAAGATGGTGACCACCGACGAGTCTGGGGACGTGGCGTTTGTGGCGGGTGAGGCCAAGACCGTGGCCTCCCTCCTGGTGGTGGAAAAAGCCAAAGGTAAAGGGGGCGGTGTGGCCGTCGCCGCTGCTGCTACCGCTGCTGCTGCTGCTGCTTGAGCCTGCAGCACTCTGCCACCACCGGCACGCTTGGCCCGGGCAGAGTCCATCTCATTAACCTTCATTCAATGTGCAGGTCATTGACTGCCATTCGTTTTCATAACAGCTATCACCTTTTTAATAATAGTAATAATAACAATAACAATAATAATATGAATAATATTATTAATTATTATTATAACAATAAAGTAATAATAATAATAATACCTAATAATACCTCAAACACAAAGTAGATAAAACACTAACACTAATCAGTGTTTATCACCTCAGCAAAAGAAGCAGGTTACGATTTTTTACATTTAAAGTCATCAATAGGTCATCATAGTTCCCGTTACCATGTGATGATTACGTCGCTGCGTAATCTATCATGTTTAAGTTTTCAATATGTTTGATGCTAACAAAGTTAGCTAACAAAATGCTGCTTGTGTCTATTCAAATTTATAAAGTAATGTACACCAAACATTGGATAAAATGAGCACAGTGAGGCCTTGGGTTTCCCCCTCCGCAGTGCTAATAGTAGAGAGGCCCACGACACGGTGGCCCTTGAGGGTGAAGCCGTCACCCTGGCGTGCACCATTTCCGACTCCAAGGCCACGGTCACCTGGACCAGGAACGGCGAGTCCATCATGCCGGGTCCCAAGTATGACCTGAGGAAGGCCGGGGCATCCCAACAGCTCCGCATCCACAACCTGGTCCCTGAGGACTCTGGCGTGTACTGCTGTGACACGGGGGACGCCTGCTGCGACGTCACGCTCACCGTGGAAGGTAAAGAGCCGATGACGGCCAAGGGCCAATCAGATTCAAGACTGCGATTCAAGACAGGAAGTAGAATCACCCCTCCCCCCCATCCCCTTTGTTGGAAAAACTCTTGAATTGGTCCCTTCCTTCCATCACCATCACCACTCCAGACTACCATCGCCCAACCATCATCACCATTTTCACCTCCCATCATCAACACTGTCTTATCTCAACATCCTCCTGTTCTCGCCTCACGACGCCCCCCGTTCTTCTGCTCTGTGGTTCTACGTTCTCTGACTCAGGTGTGCCGGCGTTCTTCAAGAAGGAGCTGAAGAGCCAGCGGGCCGAGGAGGGCGACGACGCGGTCACGCTCGCCGTCGAGGTGTCGCGGCCGAGCGTGCACGTCGAGTGGCGCAAGGGCGGCGTGGTCCTCCAGCCCGGCGCCAAGTACGACATGAGGCAGGCAGGGTGCGCCCGCGAGCTCCTCATCCGGAATCTGGAGGCGGAGGATGGAGGCTACTACACGTGCGACGCCGGCGAACAGTTGACCACGGCGTCTTTAGCGGTGCAAGGTATAATCCCCTCCCATCCCCCCGGCGATCCGTGTCTCTGCGTCTCCCCTTCTGTACCCTCACCAGAACAGAGTTCACTTCTTCTTCGCGCAGACGACAACGTGAACGTAACTGCCGAGATCCTGGCTGCCATGACGTTTCATTCATTCATCCGCCATGATGATGGGCATTTAAATGTACAATCAGGCCGATGCTTTTGTCCAAAGCGAGTGAAAAGAAAAATATCACTGGATGGTACATAAAGATTTGAATAGTATCGATTTCATCATATTGCTCGGTGAAACATAAGATAACAATAAAATAATTTAATTGAAATACTAAATTGAGTTTAAGAAGCAGATCTCGTTAAGCACGATATGAAGACTAACTCACAATTGAGGATGTAGTGTGGTGTAACTTTGCTTTGGAACATTTCCTGTATGCAATAAATACAAAAATGAGGATTATTTCAGGCCGTTCACAACGCAGCACTTCAAAACTCTTAATTTATCATGAGTTGAACACAGACCACTGAGGGAATTTACATCCAAAATGGACACGAGCGTTCACATATTATGTGTGTGTGTGTGTGTGTGTGTGTGTGTGTGTGTCTGTGTGTGTGTTTCACTCTGCAGTGAAAGAGGCCTACATTGTGTCTGGTCTTACTTCGACCGACGTGTTTGTCGGGGAGTGGGCCACCTTCTCCTGCCAGCTGTCCGGCAGGGCGGCGGGCGCGGTGCAGTGGTGGTTGGACGGCACGCAGCTGGACCACAGCCCCCTCACCGAGATGGGGCTGGGTCCCAGGGGCCTATGTCCACACCCTCACCCTAAAAACCTGGCGCTCCGACGACTCTGGCACCGTCACGTTTAGTGCCGGCAGTTTGGTGTCAACCGCCAAGCTTTTGGTCAAAGGTATTAGGATTTTGCCTCATGGGGATTTTAATAACCTGCAAAACTAAAGCAGTTTTGGGGGTCCGGGTCAGTGATGGTGTGATTGTGTTTGCTCCTGACCCTGTTGTGGTATTTCAAATTCACCCATTTGTGTACATCATATTAACACAGCTTTTCATGCTGTATGCTTTGGATTAAAAACATGCAGCTGGGTGCAGCACCACCATTTTTACAAATGTTCAATTTTGTTAGATTATGAATTTTATCGTAGTGAACCCAAAACAATTTACCTTTACGTTTTTTCTTTGCATTGGTAAATATAAAGAGGCTGTCTTCACCAAAGGTAAAGATTGGCCAATATTTACCAGAATCACTTTCACCTCTTGTGTTTGATGAACAACGCTTGATTGGTAAACCCAACAAAGGTATACAAGGTATCCAATGCATTGGACCGACATTTGATGAAGGTTCAAGCACAAACGCAGGGTCAGAGACCGGTGATTACAGGAAGGTCCTGCTAGGGGAAGTGCTGCTCCACCCCATTAAAAAGCAAGCTGGCCACATTCTCATACTTACCCTCCACCTCCACCTCCATCTCCGCCTCTGCCATGCCCTCCCTGACCCTGGCCTGCAAGCACTAAAACCTCTAATCCCCCAGACATCCCCCTCTCGGAGTCTTTGTCTAATTTGCTGACAGTATTAATTGGCCATTTGATTGGGTGCCATGTTCCTGAAATGTTAAAAGTTGGGCTTTCTGAACCCCCCCCCACCCCTAACAATGTGGCTTGATTAAGTGCACCCACTTACTCTACATTGTACCTGACTATGCTAACGTCACGTCAGAACCACTGCCTCATATATCGTCTGGGGGTGACAAAGCCTGTGTCCTCTTCTGGCATGTGTCCCTGGCAACGTGTCTTGTGGCAAACGCCCCTGAATCGTCTGATCACGACCCCGTCCCCCCGCCTCCCCACCCCAGATCCCATAGTGGAAGTGGTGTGTGCGATGGAGGACCAGTGGGTGGCCGAGGGCCAGCCGGCCCGGTTCATCTGCCAGTACTCGAGGCCGGTGGAGGCCCAGTGGAAGAAGGACGGGCGGCCGGTGCTGCCCGGCGGCTGCAGGGTGCTGGTGGAGCAGGACTGGAATGTGGCCCGCTTGTGCATTAGCAGCGTGTCCACCGAGGACAGGGGCTCGTACTCCTGTGAGGCGGAGGGCACCCGTGTGGTCGCCTCTCTGCATGTGGAAGGTGAGCTTCCCGCCCTTCATAGGGAAAAACATCTCCAAAAAACAAAACCGCTGTACCATAATGGATTGTCCTTAAAAGGGGAAAAGAACACATTTCTATGTNGCGCCGGTGGTCTTCAAGAGGGAGCTAGAGAGCCTGGAGGCAGTGGAGGGCGACAGGGCCGTGCTGACCTGCGAGACATCCAGCGCCGAGGGCCGGGTGACCTGGAGGAAGGGCTCCCTGCTGCTCACCGACGGCCACAAGTACTCGCTGGAGCGGCAGGGCTCCACCTGCGTGCTGGTGGTCAGCATGCTGCGGGCCGAGGACTCGGGCCAGTACACCTGCGACACGGGCGACTCGCAGACCACCGCCACGCTGACAGTCAAAGGTAACCGTGACAACACCCGGGGGGGATGGATCACTTCTTTTTCTTCTTCTTCTTCTTCTTCGTCATCTTCTCAACTCAAGTCAATTTCATTTGCACAGCCCTTAAACACAGTTGCAGTCTCAAAGGGCTTCACAGGCCACATTATATTTATTAAAAACCCTAGCCCTCCAAAGAGAAAGAAAATAACTCCCTTATTTAACAATGAAGAAATCTTGAGGGCCGGGGGGTCCCTCCTCATGGTTCGGAGGGAAATGGGTGTCATAGTGGACATGCAGAATAGTAGACATTTACTGTAAGTACAATTTTAGAAAGTCTTCAGCCTTGGATCTTTTCTCTTCTAGTTCATAGCTGAGGAGTTGAGGGCCACTAAATAGCATTAGTTTAGCATTAGTGGATGTTGGTGACTGCTAATGATAATGCAAGGAGTTTTAAGCACTTTGACAATGCTAACATTTCTTTCAATTATTTCTGCCTGAATAAATGATGATGAACAATGTATGCCACTCCAGTAACTAAGGGACAGTCACTCAGTAATAAGACATTTAGATAGTTTGACGATAGTTATTTTATGCCAGAGGACGTATACTCTTCGGGAAAAACTCCCACAGCCGATCACAGCTGACACTGACCTCTCAAACCAAACCCCCACCCCGCCCCCTCACCCGTTGGCCCCCCGCAGAGTGCGTTCGCGTCACCCGGGAGCTCTGCGACATCACCGTGACCACGGGGCAAGACGCCGTGTTTGAGGTGGAGCTCTCCCACCCGGGTGTGACCGACGGTGAGTGGTGGCTGGCGGATAACCAGCTCCAAAATAACGATCTGAACGAAATGACCAGCCAGGGCCGGGTGCACCGGCTGGCCCTGAAGATGGTGACCACCGACGAGTCTGGGGACGTGGCGTTTGTGGCGGGTGAGGCCAAGACCGTGGCCTCCCTCCTGGTGGTGGAAAAAGCCAAAGGTAAAGGGGGCGGTGTGGCCGTCGCCGCTGCTGCTACCGCTGCTGCTGCTGCTTGAGCCTGCAGCACTCTGCCACCACCGGCACGCTTGGCCCGGGCGGAGTCCATCTCATTAACCTTCATTCAATGTGCCATTCGTTTTCATAACAGCTATCACCTTTCTAATAATGGTAATAATAACAATAACAATAATAATATGAATAATAATTATAATTATTATTATAACAATAAAGTAATAATAATAATAATACCTAATAATACCTCAAACACAAAGTAGATAAAACACTAACACTAATCAGTGTTTATCACCTCAGCAAAAAAAGCAGGTTAGGATTTTTTACATTTTAAGTCATCAATAGGTCAGCATAGTTCCCGTTACCATGTGATGATTACGTCGCTGCGTAATCTATCATGTTTAAGTTTTCAATATGTTTGACGCTAACAAAGTTAGCTAACAAAATGCTGCTTGTGTCTATTCAAATTTATAAAGTAATGTACACCAAACATTGGATAAAATGAGCACAAAGATGCACTGAAGTGAGCCTTGGGTTTCCCCCTCCGCAGTGCTAATAGTAGAGAGGCCCCACGACACGGTGGCCCTTGAGGGTGAAGCCGTCACCCTGGCGTGCACCATTTCCGACCCCAAGGCCACGGTCACCTGGACCAGGAACGGCGAGTCCATCATGCCGGGTCCCAAGTATGACCTGAGGAAGGCCGGGGCATCCCAACAGCTCCGCATCCACAACCTGGTCCCTGAGGACTCTGGCGTGTACTGCTGTGACACGGGGGACGCCTGCTGCGACGTCACGCTCACCGTGGAAGGTAAAGAGCCGATGACGGCCAAGGGCCAATCAGATTCAAGACTGCGATTCAAGACAGGAAGTAGAATCACCCCTCCCCCCATCCCCTTTGTTGGAACAACTCTTGAATTGGTCCCTTCCTTCCATCACCATCACCACTCCAGACTACCATCGCCCAACCATCATCACCATCTTTCACCTCCCATCATCAACACTGTCTTATCTCAACATCCTCCTGTTCTCGCCTCACGACGCCCCCCGTTCTTCTGCTCTGTGGTTCTACGTTCTCTGACGCAGGTGTGCCGGCGTTCTTCAAGAAGGAGCTGAAGAGCCAGCGGGCTGAGGAGGGCGACGACACGGTCACGCTCGCCGTCGAGGTGTCGCGGCCGAGCGTGCACGTCGAGTGGCGCAAGGGCGGCGTGGTCCTCCAGCCCGGCGCCAAGTACGAGATGAGGCAGGCAGGGTGCGCCCGCGAGCTCCTCATCCGGAATCTGGAGGCGGAGGATGGAGGCTACTACACGTGCGACGCCGGCGAACAGTTGACCACGGCGTCTTTAGCGGTGCAAGGTATAATCCCCTCCCATCCCCCCGGCGATCCGTGTCTCTGCGTCTCCCCTTCTGTACCCTCACCAGAACAGAGTTCACTTCTTCTTCGCGCAGACGACAACGTGAACGTAACTGCCGGAGATCCTGGCTGCCATGACGTTTATTCATTCATCCGCCATGATGATGGGCATTTAAATGTACAATCAGGCCGATGCTTTTGTCCAAAGCGAGTGAAAAGAAAAATATCACTGATGGTACATAAAGATTTGAATAGTATCGATTTCAAGCACTCATAATTGCTCGGTGAACATAAGATAACAATAAAATAATTTAATTGAAATTACTAAATTGAGTTTAAGAAGCAGATCTCGTTAAGCACGATATGAAGACTAACTCACAATTGAGGATGTAGTGTGGTGTAACTTTGCTTTGGAACATTTCTGTATGCAATAAATACAAAAATGAGATTATTTCAGGCCGTTCACAACGCAGCACTTCAAAACTCTTAATTTATCATGAGTTGAACACAGACCACTGAGGGAATTTACATCCAAAATGGACACGAGCGTTCACATATATGTGTGTGTGTGTGTGTGTCTGTGTGTGTGTGTGTGTCTGTGTGTTTCACTCTGCAGTGAAAGAGGCCTACATTGTGTCTGGTCTTACTTCGACCGACGTGTTTGTCGGGGAGTGGGCCACCTTCTCCTGCCAGCTGTCCGGCAGGGCGGCGGGCGCGGTGCAGTGGTGGTTGGACGGCACGCAGCTGGACCACAGCCCCCTCACCGAGATGGGGCTGGGTCCAGGGGCCTATGTCCACACCCTCACCCTAAAAAACCTGGCGCCCGACGACTCTGGCACCGTCACGTTTAGTGCCGGCAGTTTGGTGTCAACCGCCAAGCTTTTGGTCAAAGGTATTAGGATTTTGCCTCATGGGGATTTTAATAACCTGCAAAACTAAAGCAGTTTTGGGGGTCCGGGTCAGTGATGGTGTGATTGTGTTTGCTCCTGACCCTGGTATTTCAATTCACCCATTTTTGTACATCATATTAACACAGTTTTTCATGCTGTATGCTTTGATTAAAAACATGCAGCTGGGTGCAGCACCACCATTTTTACAAATGTTCAATTTTGTTAGATTATGAATTCTACGTAGTGAACCCAAAACAATTACCTTTACGTTTTTTCTTTGCATTGGTAAATATAAAGAGGCTGTGGTAAAGATTAGCCAATAAAGGTAAAGATTGGCCAATATTTACCAGAATCACTTTCACCTCTTGTGTTTGATGAACAACGCTTGATTGGTAAACCCAACAAAGGTATACAAGGTATCCAATGCATTGGACCGACATTTGATGAAGGTTCAAGCACAAACACAGGGTCAGAGACCGGTGATTACAGGAAGGTCCTGCTAGGGAAGTGCTGCTCCACCCATTAAAAGCAAGCTGGCCACATTCTCATACTTACCCTCCACCTCCACCTCCATCTCCGCCTCTGCCATGCCCTCCCTGACCCTGGCCTGCAAGCACTAAAACCTCTAATCCCCCAGACATCCCCCCTCTCGGAGTCTTTGTCTAATTTGCTGACAGTATTAATTGGCCATTTGATTGGGTGCCATGTTCCTGAATGTTAAAAGTTGGGCTTTCTGACCCCCCCCCCACCCCTAACAATGTGGCTTGATTAAGTGCACCCACTTACTCTACATTGTACCTGACTATGCTAACGTCACGTCAGAACCACTGCCTCATATATCGTCTGGGGGTGACAAAGCCTGTGTCTCTTCTGGCATGTGTCCTGGCAACGTGTCTTGTGGCAAACGCCCTGACATCGTCTGATCACGACCCCCGTCCCCCCCGCCTCCCCACCCCAGATCCCATAGTGGAAGTGGTGTGTGCGATGGAGGACCAGTGGGTGGCCGAGGGCCAGCCGGCCCGGTTCATCTGCCAGTACTCGAGGCCGGTGGAGGCCCAGTGGAAGAAGGACGGGCGGCCGGTGCTGCCCGGCGGCTGCAGGGTGCTGGTGGAGCAGGACTGGAATGTGGCCCGCTTGTGCATTAGCAGCGTGTCCACCGAGGACAGGGGCTCGTACTCCTGTGAGGCGGAGGGCACCCGTGTGGTCGCCTCTCTGCATGTGGAAGGTGAGCTTCCCGCCCTTCATAGGGAAAAACATCTCCAAAAAACAAAACCGCTGTACCATAATGGATTGTCCTTAAAAGGGGAAAAGAACACATTTCTATGTCAAAATGTGAATTTTGTGAAGGAGCATTTGGGAGTTTTCTGACGTTCTCTCCCCCATGTGTTGTTGCCAGGGCCTGTCGGCAGTTCAATAAACATTTCACCTGATGCGAAGGCGTCTTTCATGGGTTCATCCACATCCTTAACCATCAGCCAAACCTCTACGTGCCTCTGAATCCTCCCTTAATATCAACCCCCCCGTATTGTGCCGACCTCCCCCCTACAGCCAAGCCCATCGACATCGTCCAGGGCTTGGAGGACCTGGACACCATCGATGGCGGGGAGGCGCTGTTCGAGTGTGCGCTGTCCCGCCCCGAGAGCAAAGACTGCCGCTGGCTCCTGAACGGTACGCCGGTGAAGGAGTCGCCCAACGCCGAGATCGTGTCGTTTGAGAGCGGCCGGCGCCACCTGCTGCTCCTCAAGGAGCTACACATGGCGGACAGCTGCACGGTGACCTTCCAGGCCGGGACCGCCTCCTCGTCCGCCCAGCTGAACGTGAAGAGTGAGTCTGCTGAAGTCTTCCCTCCCCTCCGCTCCCCTCTCCCATCCTCAGATGATGTATTCATCATGTGTCATCTGCGTGTGTTCAGGTGGTGGGCGTAACTTATACTTAGTCTATGGGTATTAAACCAATGTTTATTAAATCAAATGTAGCATTGAGCATCAACTAATTGATAATTTTGCTCTGTACTTGATAACCAGATCCAGAGTATGCATGTGGTGTGGGTGGGTTGCTTAAAGGGGCACAAATGGTGAACTTGGTTACATTTATGTTCTTCATCTTCTTCAACAACAACACCAATACAATGTTTTGAAAAAAAAAGCATAATATAGCATGAAACAACATTGATCAGCAGCAATAACCTGACATCGATCGGCTCTCCTCGCTGCCCTCAGGCTGGCAGCTGGACGTGGTCAAGGGCCTCGAGGACAAGGTAGCCGCCGTGGGGGAGAAGGTGGAGTTCTGCGTGGAGCTCACCGAGCCCGTCCCCGCGGCGGAGGTGGCCTGGTACGCCAACGGTGTGGAGCTGAAGGCCGACAGCAGCTGGGCTATGCGGGCGGATGGCCGCGCCTACCGCCTGGTGCTGAGACAGGCGCCCCTCATGTCCCCGCAGGAGATCACCTTCGCAGCCAGAGACGCCATCTCAATGGCTAAGCTGGCCATCATCAGTGAGTGCGGAAATGCAAACAAACCAAACTTCATCCTTCCATCGAAGTCTTTGTCAATAACACTGTGGATGCATTCCCGTCCCCAACAGCGGTGCCCGATGCCCCAGAGGACCCCGAGGTGCTCAGCAAGACCCAGACCTCCGTCGCCCTCTCCTGGTTCACGCCACTGCACGACGGCGGTAGCCCCATCCTGGGCTACAGGCTGGAGATGCGGGTGGCCGACAGCGCCCTCTGGCTGCCGTGCCACGCCGAGCCGCTGTGCAACACGGAGTTTGTGGCGGACAACCTGATCCCGGGCGGTGGCTACAGGTTCCGAGTGGCCGCCATCAACCGAGCGGGCACCGGGGAGCCCGTTCAGCTGCCGCAGACGGTGCAGCTCGGTGAGTGGAGACACCGGGAGTCACGTTGAGTAATGAAATAATCTGATGATGTAGCAGCACAACTCCTCCGCAGTTTCTTCCATGCAAGGCATCTTGTTGCAGCTTCAAGATGTCACCCAATATTTTTTGTATTTAACATTTTAAATGTCAATTTAAATGGGCCACTTGCTTTTAAATGTGTAGTTATATCACCAAAAAAGCAAAGGCAAAATCAATGTCAAATCTATCATTTTGATGATCTAAAAACATTTCATTATCGACACGATAATAACATCAGAGATAAATATTTGATGATGTGTTTATTTTCTTATTTCTTGTGCCGTTTTATCTAGGCCTGGACACTTTTGCAAAATAGTTTTAAATCTCAAGGGGCTCTTGTGTGTATCTCGAATATATAGATGCAATAAATGCAACTTTCTATCCTAATACGCATTTTAATCTCCCATGTCCAGAGGCCCCGGTAGCGGTGACCCAGCCGCTGGCGTGCGCTGACCTGTGTTCAGGTAAGACGGCGCGCGTGGACTGCCAGCTCTCTGCTGAGGGCGTGTCGGTCACATGGCTGAGAGGCAGCAGGGAGCTGGAGGGCGGGGCTAAGTACCAGTTCAGCAGCGAGGGCAGGAAGCACTCGCTGCTGATTCAGGGTTTTGAGGCCGCCGACCAGGGGGTATACACGTGCGTGGCCTCCGCCGATGCCGAGAGCTCCATCGACCTTGTCCTGACAGGTAACGGTGCTTTTTAAATTCAACTAAAATAAAGAAATATGATTTATTATTCTCTACATTATGTTGGTGTTTTTCAGTTTACATTTAGACCTAGCTCTACAGAAACCCTGTAGATAGTTAAAGGAGACATGGCACCAGGTGTGAGCGTGATTCAAGCCGTTTCAAAAACCGGTGTCATCTCCGATCACAAGTGGGAGTGTCCACTTAGAAGTATGCTGGATGTGTCAGCCTACCACCATACCCAGTGGACTGTAGCAACTGGTAAGCTGATCTATCCACCATACTTATAGGTGCACACTCCCACTTGTGATGGCGAATCACGAATGGCTTATCACGATCATACCTGGTGGTAGAATAGGAATCCTTTAAGGTCTATAGTGGGTAAGTCAGTCGAGATGGTTTTGCGTTTTGCGTCGCGAAAAATGCTGCAACTATAACAAAAGCATTTGTGTGTGTGTGTGTGTGTGTGTGTGTGTCGGGGCGGCGGGGGGGGAACCTTACTGTGGTTTCATAGGAGCAGAGGTGGTAAAGAAGGTGGAGGGAGACACAGAGGAAGGGGGCCAGCCATGCCTGCCCCCCGAGGCGGCAGAGGAAGGGGACGTGCACGAGCTGTGGGAGGCCCTGGCCAAGAAGCGGCGCATGAGCCGAGAGCCCACGCTGGACTCCATCTCCGAGATGCCCGAGGAGGACGGCAAAGGCGGGAAAGATGCAGGGCCGCCGAAGGAGGAAAAGGAGGTGAAGGCAGAAGAGAAGGCAGAAGTGAAGACGACGGAGAAGAAGGAGAAGGAGAAGGAAGAGGAGAAACCTAAGAAGGAGGAGAAACCTAAGATGGAAATGAAAGCTAAGATGGAGGAGAAATCCAAGAAGGAGGAGAAACCCAAGGAGCCCAATCTCTTCACGAGCTCCGAAGACGAGTCGGTGACCGGAGGTTCCTCGCTAGTGTCCTACCTCAAGAAGAGTAGCAAGACCGCCACGCTGTCGGTGGAGAGCCGCGTCGAGGACCTGGCCGCCGAGCGATTCTACGCCCAATTCAAAATGTCCGACCAGAAGGCCACCACCACGGTTCAGCAGGTGAGCACGACGCAGGTGAGCGCGACGCAGGTGAGTGCGACGAAGGTGAGCGCGACGCAGGTGCCGGCGGCGGCGCAGGAGGAGAGCGTGATGGAGATCAGCAAGGAGGACGAGCCCGAGCTCCGCGAGGCGGCCATCAAGATCCAGGCCGCCTTCAAGGGCTTCAAGGCGCGCAAGGACATGCGGCCGGCGTTCAAGGACGTCTTCAAGGACCAGACGGCGGAGCCCAACGGCACCGTCCACCTGGAGTGCATGGCGGAGGGCCGGCCCGAGAAAGTGCGCTGGCTGAAGGACGGGGCGCCGCTGGCCGACGGCAAGCACCACCACATCGATATCTACCACGATGGCACCTGCTCCCTGGTGATCACCGCTGTCACCACGCGGGACACGGGCGTCTACACCTGCGAGGTCACCAACAAGTTCGGCGTGACCTCGCACAGCGGGAAGGTGGGTGTGGGCGCAGGCGGGGGCGCAGTGCGCGTGGAGGAGTCATCGCCGTCGTCGGGCCGGCGCCCCCTGGCGGTGGGCTACAGCGCCGACAGCGAGCCCGAGAGCTCGTCGGGCAGCGAGATGGACGAGTCGCTGCGGCTGGCCAGCAGGCGCCTGCGACGGTTGCTGCGCACACGTCTGCCGCCCGACGTGGAGGAGGAGAGCGAGTCCTTCCTCAGCGCGGAGGAGGGAGACCCGATGCTGGCGCCGGACCCCCGGTCGTACCGCGAAGACGATCGCTACATCTACATCCGCTTCGAGGCGCGGGCGGAGGCCGAGGTCGCCGCCCAGCGCTTCCAGGAGATGTTCACGGCGCAGGGCGTGCCCGTGGAGACCACCATCCTGGAGGCGGGGCCCGTCCGGGTGGAGCTGCGCATCATGAAGAGGGGCTACACACGCGACGGCACGCAGACCCCCACACAAGACAGACAGTTGCCCGCCTTCATGGCGGGGGCACCGGGTAGGAAACGCCATGAGAGTGGCCGGATTTAAAAGTATACACTCATTCATTCAACCCCACCCATTCCTTTGTCGTCGTACCTCTTAACATACATGTTCACACGTGTCCTAAAACAGTTGCACAGTATGTTCTTCTTCGCTAATATTATTGTACCGTGTATTATGTTGTTAATAATAATAAGCACTCTGTTGACTAAAAACACGTGTTCGTATCGGCCATGTAATTTTATATCCATAATGTCTGTATAAGATATGAATAATTTGATCCCGCTTACTGTTTTCACTGTTATATGTTAATATTCCTAGCGAGCATTCATGATTAACTTCAACTTGTTACCCGTTATGTGAGAACATTATGTGAGTACATCTCATGTTTGTTTTGTACTGCACTCCTTATATGTAGCGTTCTGTAATTTTGGCAAAACTCTCCTGTCCAGTGTAGCCTATCTTTGCATTTTCTTCCCACATTCTTCTTCTTCTTCTTGTTAATATACTGCCCTCTCTCTACCTCCTTTGTCTTGAATGTATTCGTCAAAGTATTAACTGACTTTTCCCCCCCACTCTCTCTCTCTGCTGTGTTTCTAATGACGACTGGAGCATGCAGGTCCACCTTCATTTGCACGCCGTTTCAGTGATCCCTCATGTTGTGCCATGATCGTTCCCAACGTTGACAAATCATCATGTCATCCAAATAATAACAAACACAACACACAAACAAAACCATTTGCCATGGCAAGGTGGTGGACGTCACCTGATTCTTTGTTGGATGGAGCCTAGCAGCAGCTAGCAGCAGCAGCAACCATAACGTCCTCCATCTGTGTCTCAGCACTGTGTCCTCTCGACCTTACCCTTACCCCTCCCCTCCCTCCCGCCTCCCCCCAACCAGCCGCCCCGGTGTTCCTGACGGAGCTGCAGAGCCAGGACGTGCCGGACGGCTACCCGGTCAGCTTCGACTGCGTGGTGATCGGCAAGCCCGCGCCGGCCGTGCGCTGGTTCAAGGACGGCAAGCTGCTGGAGGAGAACGACCACTACATGATCAACGAGGACCAGGACGGCTGCCACCAGCTCATCATCACCACCGTGCTGCCGCGCGACATGGGCGTGTACCGCTGCGTGGCCGAGAACAGCAGCGGAGTCGCCGCCACCAAGGCCGAGCTACGGGTCGACCGTAAGTGCAGCTTACCATCCACGCCCCCCCCCACCCCCAACGGAGTCAGGTTTTTATGTTGTGCCGCGACGGAAGTGAACGGACACGGGGTTCTTCAAGCGCCGGTTATTGTTAGTTTTGGCTGCCAACTTTACACCTGGCCCGGGACTACAGATGAAATATTGACACTATATTTACACATATTTACACTACTGTTTATTATTAATACGCACTGTCCCTGACAAAAAAAACCGAATAAATAAAGAAGAATAAGTATAAGAAATGAGACATGCACATTTTTGCATACACCACCAGACAGATTTCCTTTCATACTTACCATTCACTATTTAACAGATGCTTTTATCATAAGTGATGAGGGACAATTATTTTGTATTAGATTTGCCATTAATAGTCATGGCAATTAGGATGGATTTGGGCAAACCCTGAACCTTTTGACCAGGAGTCCAACACCTGAACCACTAGACTATCTTTCCTTTCCCATACCTGCGTGACAACACCTGACCTCTCTGGCTCCTCCCACACAGTGTCCTGCAGCTCCGACTACGACACGGCCGCCGACGCCACCGAGACCTCCTCCTACATCAGTGCCAAGGGCTACATGTCCAGGTAGACCACTGTAGTAGCTAGCAGCGACCATAGCTTACCAAACCCAAAAGAAATGCATCAAAAGCAGTTTGATGCAAACAGTGTTGCTGTAACGGTTCAACGTTCCCCTCCACCTCCACAGGGAGACGGAGGCCTTCGAGTCGGTGGCTGAGGACGAGCAGCTCCCCCAGGTGGTGGAGGAGCTGCGTGACGCCCACGTCAGCCCGGGGGCACCCAAGGCTAAGATGCAGCTCAGGATTAAAGGTGAGTGGACGGTTCCTCTACCCAATCTCCACCAATCTCCTGCCAGCAAAACACTGAAGAAGACTTTTGAAAAGGGCTATTTCGATAAAGGCTATATTTAGCTTTCTTTCCCCCGGCAAATATTTAAAAAACCTGATATTCTACGTTTAATATAATATATGTTGTATACTGTTTGCTGTATTTGTATATATTGTTATTGTGATTCTGATAGATTTTTGTCTGATTAGATATATTTTATTCTTTATTCTTTTATTCTTGTGTATTTTATAACATTATAAAGTGTATTTGGGTACCTTGAAAAGCTCTAAATAACAATCTATAAATACAAAATTATTATTATTATTTATTATCTAACCCCCCAAAAAGTGTATATTTAGCTGCGTGTGTGTGTGTGTGTGTGTGTGTGTGTGTGTGTGTGTGACAGGTTTCCCCAAGCCCAGGGTGTACTGGTTCAAGGATGGCCATCCCCTGCGGCCCTCCAAGCAGGTGGTGGTGCTGGCCGACCGGGACGTCCACGGCCTGGAGATCCTGGAGGTGAAGCGGGCCGACATGGGAGAGTACTCCGCCTACATCAGCAACGCGGCCGGCTCCGCCTACTCCTCCGCGAGACTCCTGGTGCTCGGTAGGGTCCTATTTTCTTCCATCCACCAGCAAGTGCAGCATCAGGTGTTCCCATGTACTGTCATAGCGCTGGTGTACCATAGAGCGGTGATTCTCAAACTATTCGACCAATATGCCGATTGTAAAGATTTTTTCACCAGTACAAAACATTTTGGAGCCAGGGAAAACATGAAAGTGAAGATAAATAAGATAGATAAGAAGATAAATGAATCCCGAAGGAAATTAATCATTAAAGAATTAAAGAATTTCCTTCGGGATTAATAAAGTTCTATCGTATCTTATCTTATCTTATAATGTAAGTGCATATAATGCTATTTATAAACATGAACACATGGGTGGTGTCAATACTGTTATGGACTTTACGTGCTTCACTTATGATCGTTGATTCACCAAAGTTGTATGCATTGTGTTCAGATGTACTTAAGGTGGTATTCAGATTCAGATTTTTAGACAGCTTCCTCATACCCCTTGCAATTCCTCACAGTAACCCTGGAGGTGTGTGTACCCCCATTTGGGAAATATTGTCATAGAGGTACCATGTAAGACTAAATGATACGTTTCTTGCAACAGGTCCAGGGGAGAAGATGCCACAAGATGCAAAGAAAGGTATTTGACCCCCGCTTCTACAGAAATGTAATGAGAGGAGATGAGACGAGTGTATTGTATGGTACTGCCATGATGTAACTTATATTAAACTACTTCTACGTTACTCTCTCCAGACTCCAAGGAGCCTCTGGTTCCTCCGCGCTTCCTGGAGAGGTTCAACAACCGCAAGGTGAAGCAGGGAGCCAGCATCACGCTGTCCGTCAAAGTCGAAGGTTAGTTCTCCACAACTCCTGATTGGATACATTGGGAGA
>PIJE02000449.1:320107-342170 GCA_002895965.2 Coryphaenoides rupestris | reverse complement strand
TGTGTGTGTGTGTGTGTGTGTGTGTGTGTGTGTGTGTGTGTGTGTGTGTGTGTGTGTGTGTGTGTGTGTGTGTGTACCGTGGATGAGGAACAGTTGCTTCCCAGGGAGACACACTGCACTGCACACCACTGGCAGCTGTTGGTGTTTGCCGTGCAGCTGTAGCAGTCGCTGTACTCATCACAGCGCTCGCTGTCCAGGTCTGGGAGCAGGAGGAGGAGGAGGAGGAGGAGGAGAAGGAGCAGGTTTTAGGGTCTATGAGGTGTAGAGCGCCACCGCCTGGTCTCAACATGTCACTACAGCGCAAATGTTCGGGACAACAAACACAAATGACTAAAATAATTTAATGAATGAAATAATCTAACATAAATGAATATGTAATAAATAAGACATGTATTTATCTATTCAGCGTACATCTGGGAGGACCCTCCCACTTGTGATGTCATAAGCCAGAGATTCTGAAACGGCTTGGAAGCCACAGCACCCCCAGGCTCGAAATGTCAGGCGACTGGAGAGCGCCCGCCCTACGTTTAGGGGCCCCCCGCCCGCTTAGAAACACTCCGTCAACACAGCCATGAATGTCACCCACGGATAAGAAAAGTAAACTAAAACCTTTTTAAATGCCAACGTTAGTAAGTTATTATCCCGCAGAGTAATGCACTTTACACCGGGAGTGTGACGACGTGTGCAGCGCAGGCGAATCGTAAACGATTACAAGAATACCGGCCTTGCAAAGTGTTTTGTTTCGGAGTTATTTTTCCAGACATCTTACAAATGCATGATACATTATGTTTATGTGTGTGTTTCCATGCATTGTTGTCGAGAGGCTGTATGGAACGTGTTTGTTCGCCAACGACTGGGTCCCTCTGTGCGGGGTGCAGTTCTTTATATTCACAACGAGTTTCTTTATGTAAATGATTAATCTTGTGTGTGTGCGACCGATGCTCCCCACGCCAATACATCGCCGGTGCAGCTTTAGTGTCCGAATCCTCTGCCCAATGTGTGTTCCCTAAATAGTGTGTGTGGAGCGTGGAGGGTGGTGTGTGTGTGTGTGTGTGTGTTTGGTGGCTGGTTTAAACAGCCTCACCTGGCCCTGAGTTAGTTAGTGTCTGGGGTTGGGTGGGGGTGGGCCTGCACACCTGTGGTGCATCACCTGATCAAGGTCCCACAGGTTAAACCAGCCATCAACACACACACACACACACACACACATTCAGGGAGTGCTAGCATGGTAGCTTGTTCTGTACAAGCTACTGTACAAAGTCTGCAACAAACCGGATCGTTCACCAATGACTGCAACTGCAAACTGCACCTTCACCGCAAATGACTGAACCCTGTTAGCATGGCGTGTAGCATTAGCGTTGCTACAGAGTGCCATCTAGTGTTCACTAGCTAGCACTCCATACATTGTTCACTGTAGACCAGTTTCCTGTTCATTTTACTTTAGTACACCTTCTTGTATCTTCCCTCTCCTGTCGCTTTGGGTAAAAGCGTCTGTCAAATGCCCTCAATGTAAATGTAAATGTAAATGTAAATGTAAGTGTAGTATCCACTATGTAGGGATCAGGGAAGGAGGGAACATGGTCGGCGGCGGTGGTTGTGACATCACAGTGACGTCATGGCGACGGCGTCACCCGCCCGCTCACATGTGCGTCCGGAGCAGGAGGTGGAGGGGTGGGGGCCGGCGGGGAGGCAGGCGCTCAGCGAGTCGTTCCACACGCAGCGAATCCCGGGCCAGGCCTGGGCGCAGGGGGCGGGGCCAGAGAAGGCGGCGCAGCTGGGAGACGTGTACAGGAGCAGGTCGTCCAGCAGGAGGCTGTTGAAGCCCCCGAACACAAACATCACCCTGCAGACGCAGAGAGAGGAGAGACCAGACACGTATATGAAACATATAGACCGATAGAGACAAATATATATATACTGTATATATATTTTTATTTTTTTTTATTTTCCATTTCTCTTTTTTATTTTTTATTGTATTTTCTTTTTGTATTTTTTGTATATATATATGTATATATATATATATAGATTTTTTTTTATTTCTTTAATATTATATACTGTATATATAGATTTTTTTAAGTTGACTTACCTGTATATATTTAGTTGAGTATACTTTTTATTTACCACTCGCTTTGGCAATGTAAATGTACGTTTTCCATGCCAATAAATCTCTTTAAATTTAAATTTTAAATTGACAGAGAGAGGCAGACACAGAGAGAGAGAGAGAGAGAGAGAGAGAGAGAGAGAGAGAGAGAGAGAGAGAGAGAGAGAGAGAGCGTTATCACTTATTTAACATCCTGGAACTTTATTTCCCCTGGTGTCCCCTTCTCCCCTGGTTCCCGCTCTTCCTGCTCACCGCGGCCACAAAATAGAAAATGGTTAGAAGGAAGTCGAGCTTCTACGACCTCTGGTCTTGGAAGAGTGAAGGAACCTGCAGTAACGTCAGCTGGACGCTGTCACCCTGCAGCGAGAGGGGGACCACAGTGTTTCCTGGAACTACCTAAAGACAACATTTAAGATGGGTACTATATTTGAGGATTATTCAAATGGGAGATATTAGCCAATCTAGTCCAGCTCCAGTCCAGCTCCAGTCCAGCTCCAGTCCAGCTCTAGTCCAGTTGTAGTGCATTTGTCGTCCAAGTGTAGAGAATTCCTAGCCCACTTAATTCCCTGCAGGTTGTGTTCCCTGAATAAAACCAAAACCAAACCCACACAGAAAACCTTTTTTTATTTTACACCAAGTAGACCCACCACCACCACCACCACCACTACCATTACCACAATGGACTTGCCGGTGTCTGGCTCACATCACCATGACAACGACCACCGAAGACCCACTGAGGGGGAAGGAGGAAGAGGAGGAGGAGGAGGGGTGGAGATGAAAGCAGAGTGTTTGTTCTCTGGTGTCTGAGGGGGGGGGGGGGGGGGCGGGGCCACCAGGGACATGGATCTGTCCGTCAGGCATCGACGGAAAAGATTCAAAGTCTTCTCGCTGCCATTTTGTCTCCGCTGGAGTCCCGTCTCCTCGGGAGTTTGGGTCGAGCTTCTCTTCTCGTCAGAGCGAACACACGACCTCGGAGTCAACAAACTGACAAGCAAACCATCAGATCTTTTATTTCTGCTGCCGGCTTGACGTTCGGCGGACCAGAAGAACTCTGGGTCTGGGTCTTGAAAGTTTGCAGCCAGCAAGACTTTGTGCTTTTAAACTGAAATAGATCAGAAGAAGGGCAGAAGGATGATGCATTGACAAGTAAAAATATAAAACCTACTATCTCACCCCAGAGACCAGTGGAACATGGAGAACAACAACAGATATCTGATAACATTCGAGAACAAGCCGACTCTCTCTCCATCATTGTATATATAAATGGTAAATGGATTGCATTTATACATCGCTTTTATCCAAAGTGCTTTACAGTGTTGCCTCACATTCATCCATTCATACACCGACGGCGGTGCCAACCATGCAAGGTAACAACCAACACGTCAGGAGCAGGTAGGGTTAGGTGGTGTCTTGCTCAGGGACACCTCCACACTTAGCTAGGAGGAGCAGGTAGGGTTAGGTGGTGTCTTGCTCAGGGACACCTCCACACTTAGCTAGGAGGCGGAGCAGGTAGGGTTAGGTGGTGTCTTGCTCAGGGACACCTCCACACTTAGCTAGGAGGAGCAGGTAGGGTTAGGTGGTGTCTTGCTCAGGGACACCTCCACACTTAGCTAGGAACCAGCAAACCAGCAACCTTCCTGTTGCCAGACAACCGCTCTTACCTCCGGAGATACAGCCACCGTCATAGATCGGAGAATCCCGTTGCCATTTGAGCTAATTCCCCCCCCCCCCATTCCCCATTTATCACTTTCTCCCGCTCTCTCCCGCTCTCTCCCCCTCCCTCCCTCCCCCTCCCTCCCCCCTCCTCAGGGTGAACTCGTGCCCCAACGACTGCTCGGGGCGTGGCGAGTGCCGCCCGGGGAACTGGACGGGCGCGGCGGTGCGCTGCGTGTGCGAGGGCCGGTGGAAGGGCGCCGCGTGCGACGTGCCGTACTGCCGGGACGACTGCGGCTTCCCCCGGCGAGGCTCCTGCCAGACGGCCTCCAAGACCTGCGTCTGCAACCCCGGCTGGCAAGGTGGAGCCCTGGAGAAACCCTCCCACGACACCACCCACGCCTCCACCTAAACCTGTGCACATCGCTAATGATTGATAGTTTCTAATATACGCTAATATGTGCCCTCTCCTCTTACTCCTCACCCTTCTCCTCCTCCTCCTCCCCCTCCTCCTCCTTCCTACTTCTCCTCTTCCCCCTCCTCCTGCTCATCCTCCTCCTACACCTGCACCTCCTCTTCCTACTCTCCTGCACCTCCTCCTCCTCCTCCTCCTCCTCCTCCTCCTCCTCTTCCTCCTCCCCCCTGTGCTCCTCCTGCAGGTCCCGGCTGCTCCGTGACGCTGCCGGCCAACGCCTCCTACTGGCGGCGGGCGGCGTCGGCGGGGGAGGCGGGGCTGGGCGCGGGCCTCCCACCGGGCGCTGGTGCACGGCCGGGGTCATGTGGGTGGTGGGCGGCTACGTCTTCAGACACCTCCGACTTACCAGATGGTCAAAGCGTACGTATCCCACGGCAACCCCACATCGGGAGTGAGGGGAAAGGTGAGGGAGGCGAGGGGAGGGTAGGAGAGGAGGGAGGGAGGTGAGGGAGGCGAGGGAGTGAGGGGACGTGAGGAGGGAGGGAGGCGAGGGAGGTGAGGGACGGGAGGCGAGGGGAGGTGAGGTGAGGGAAGGGAGGGAGGCGAGGAGGGTGAGGGAGGTGAGGTGAGGGAGGTGAGGGATGGGGTGGATGTTGGCAGTATATATGCATAATTTATTGTTCTATCTATTAGACGTATACACTCTTACATGTTATCATTCTTATTAGTTTTTAATCTTTATGTTGTTGTTGTTGTTGTTATTCTTTTGAGCAAACCTCTGGCCCACAGAATTTCCTCTGGGATTAATAATAAAAGTATCTTAATCTTATCTCTTTATTTTATTACCCCCTCACATGACTTGGTCTCGAGTTAGTGATTAGATTTATTTGTTCATTTTAAGAAGTCTCCAAAGCTCTGCGACTTGTTTATTTGCAGAGGAAGGGTGTTTGGAGTCATTGTTGTTGTTGTTGTTGTTGTTGTTGTTCTTGTTGCTAGGGGCTTCCTGTTGCTATGTGATTCTGCCCGCCCCCATGCTTCCTAGAACTTAATATATTCTCTATATATTTCTATATTTATATATATAGTGCATTTTGTCTGCACTGCCCCCGGCGCTCCCTGGACCCCCTAATCTCACGCCGCCGTTGATGAAGTCGCGCTCTCGCAAACGTATCAGCCCTCCCTGTTTCATGGCACCTGGTGGTGAACGGGAAGATAGAAACCCCGTAACTCCGGAAGACGAAACGAAACCGAGAAGACGGAGTGACGGTCAGGAGAGTGTTGATGAGGCTATACTCTGGTGTTACACTCCCAGTGGGAAAAAAAAAGTACTGGGTTCGATTCCCAATGTCCCTAGAGGAAGAATGCTTCCCCCGAAGAATGCAAAGAATGCTTCCCCCGAAGCCCTACCTGCGGTCTCTGGACTGTCTCAGATAAGATAAGAAGGAAATTCTTGTGCCAGGTTGCACAGCAATACAATAAAACAATAGAGAAATAAACAGAATAATAAAAATAAGTCTGAGTAGAAGTATAAAATATAGGTGAAGTATAAAAATATAAAAGATAAGTTATTCAGTCTGCGAAAACAATTTGGCCACGCCTACCTGGGGTCTCTGGACTGTCTAACCCCTACCACTCGTCTGCTAAATAACTAAATGGTACAATGGTAGTTTATAGGTTAATACATTCTTAAATACTTTTTCTTTATCCCTCCTCTCTCTCTCTCTCTCTGTCTCTGTCTCTCTCTCTCTCTCTCTCTCTCTCTCTCTCTGTCTCTCTGTCTCTCTCTCTCTCTCTCTCTCTCTCTCTCTCTCTCTCTCTCTCTCTCTCTCTCTGTCTCTCTCCCTCCAGGTTTAACCTTTCTGACCGTACCTGGCTGAGTCTGGACGCCAGTGTCAACGTGGTGACTCCGCGCTATGGACACTCGCTGGCCGAGCACCAGGTACCGAGCGCTCAGATACCTGGGGTCTCACCTGGGGGCTCTCACCTGGGGTCTCACCTGGGGTCTCACCTGGGGGCTCTCACCTGGGGGCTCTCACCTGGGGTCTCACCTGGGTCTCACCTGGGGGGTCTCACCTGGGGTCTCACTGTGCTCTCACCTGGTGGCTCTCACCTGGGGGCTCTCACCTGGGGGCTCTCACCTGGGGTCTCACCTGGGGTCTCACCTGTGCTCTTACCTGGGGGCTCTCACCTGGAGGGTCTCACCTGGTCTCAGTCCTCTTCCGTGTGCAGTAAACGGTGAACTGAGCCGTCTGGTTAAACTGTAACCCTGGAAGCTTCCAGAACCTCCTCGCCCATCGCTCAGAGCCCTCAACCTCCTTAACACACGCTCGGTTAGCGTCAGGGTTCAACGCCGGAGAAGAAATCTCGTTTTTATTTATAGTGGCATTAATAAGGAGAATACGTACGTTGGCTCTTGGGCCATTTCTAACCCATAACGCTGAAAATGAACGCTCTCGAATCTCACCTTCCTTATCATATCATAAACAAACCCAATTGTCATAAAACCCTTCTCCTCTTCCTCCCTCCTCCCTCTCACCTCCCCTCCTCCTCCTCTCTCTCCCCTCCTCTCTCCTCCTCCTCCTCCCTCCCTCTCCTTCTCCACTCTCCTCATTCTCCCTCCCCCTCCCCCTCTTGTTCCCTCTTCCTCCATCTCCTCCTCGCCCTCCATCGCCTCCTTCTCCTCCCTCCTTCTCCACCCTCCTCATTCTCCCTCCACCCTCCCCCGTCTCCTCTTGCTCCCTCTTCCTCCATATTCTCCTCCTCCCCCTCCTCCTCCTCCTCCCTCCTCCTCAGGGTAAGATCTACATGTACGGGGGGAAGATCGACTCGACGGGCAACGTGTCCACCCAGCTGTGGGTGTTCCACATCCACAACCAGACCTGGGTGCTGCTGAGCCCGCGGGCCAACGACCAGTTCGCCGTGGTGGGCCACACGGCGCACATCGTCGAGCCCCGCCCCCGGGGGGAGGAGGAGGAGGAGGAGGAGGAGGAGGAGGAGGAGGAGGAGGAGGAGGTCCGGTGATGCTGGTGCTGTTCGGACACTGCCCGCTCTACGGCTACATCAGTTGGGTGCAGGAGTACGACATCGGTACGTTCACAGGGACACACGTGACCCGACCAACCTCCTAACCCTTTTGTGCGACCTCTGACCTCTCGACGTCTGACCCCTCCAGCCAAGAACACGTGGCGCGTGGTGCCGACGGACGGGGCGCTGGTGCAGGGCGGCTACGGCCACAGCAGCGTGTACGACCCCGCCTCGCGCTCCGTCTACGTGCACGGAGGCTACAAGGCGTACAGCGCCAACAAGTACGGCCTGGCGGGGGACCTGTACAAGTTCCAGGTGGACGGCAGCAAGTGGTGAGCAGGAGCCAATCACGGCCGGCCTTCTTGCCGTGTCTGTGTCTGCAGCGCCAATCACAGCAAGCCTTGTCGCTGTGTCTGTGGTGCCGGCGTTTAGCCAATCACAGCAAGCCTAGTTTCTTAATTTAGCCAATCACAGCAAGCCTTGTTTCTTAATTTGCACCAGAGCTGAGCCAATTACAAGCCTGTTTCTCCATCTTTGAATGTTTTCTCTTATTTTCTTATAACAAGCTTGGTTGAACTTATTAATACAAACATATATTTTTTATAGAAGCTTGTATTCTTGCTAACATAAATTTGTACATCCTACATCTTCAGATAAAATAAAGTAATTGGAAACATACAAAACAAATCCTGATAAAGAATTCACAAGGCTCAACGAAGCAACACACCTTCTTTTTAGTGTGTATATCATGGAGGTGTGTCTGCCAAATGATTGACACGTGTTTCCGTCCAATCAGGACCATACTGCGGGACAGTGGCTTCTTCCGCTACCTGCACTCGGCGGTGCTGGTGGGCGGAGCCATGCTGGTGTTTGGCGGGAACACCCACAACGACACGTCCATGAGCCACGGGGCCAAGTGCTTCTCCACCGACTTCATGACCTACGACCTCGGTGAGCAACACCTGGTGCTGGTGGGAGGGGGAGGGGAAGGGGGGGGCAGGCGTGTTTGACTCTCAGCCCGAAAGGTCCCGGGTTCGATTCCCCAAATGTCCGCTCAGCCTATCGTGTCGGCATCCGTTACCCGCGGGGGGATTACCGGATGTTTGCGTGAAGACGGGAGGGAGACACTGGTTACGATGGTTTGAGCAGACAGACTGGTATTGTCCTTTAATAGATGACTAAATATCCTTGGTCTAAAGGAAACTGACACGCAGACAGGTGCGCAGACGGGTACACAGTCAGGTACGCAGACAGGTACACAGACAGGTATGTGGACAGGTGTGCGGATAGGTAGGTAGACAGACAGGCAGGTACACAGACAGGGACGCAGACAGGTGTGCAGGCAGGTGTGCAGACAGGTGCGCAGACGGGTATGTGGACAGGTGTGCGGACAGGTAGACGAGCAGGCAGGTAGACAGGCAGGTACACAGACAGGTATGTGGACAGGTGTGCGGATAGGTAGGTAGACAGACAGGCAGGTACACAGACAGGTACACAGACAGGTATGTGGACAGGTGTGCGGATAGGTAGGTAGACAGACAGGCAGGTACACAGACAGGGACGCAGACAGGTGTGCAGACAGGTGCGCAGACGGGTATGTGGACAGGTGTGCGGACAGGTAGACAAGCAGGCAGGAAGACAGGCAGGAACACAGATAGGTACACAGGCAGACACACACAGGTAGACACACACACACACAGGCAGGCAGACAGACAGGCGGAAACCACAGAGTTGTTTCCGGGACGACAGTAAAGTCTCTTTAGATTGAACTATTTGTCCATGGAGAGAGGGCTTTGTTTTGTTGTTCTCTCTCTCTCTCTCCCAGAGGCGGTTGCCGTGAATACAGGATCGTGTCGTTAAGACACTCGGCTATCCTGCTGAATAAATAGCTTATTATCCCCGCAGTCTTTTTACTGCGTCTGCGTCCGCGTCCGTCTCGTATCTCCCCACCGGTCCTGGGACGTATATTCACCGTCAGAGCCGATCGCAGGCAGATGCTATATGGATTGATCCGTAGAAGCTGGAGTCTCCCGCACGCCTCCAGAGATGATGCTAGTTATTGCATTACGGTCCCTGGGGAACACCACCACCACCAGCAGCATGATGTGAGACTGGGAAGACTGGGGGGGGGGTGGGGGTGGGGTGTATAATAACACACGGACACAGACATGTATCGGGGAGATTTGAAAATAGAAGCGCTATAAATATAAAGTATCAAGCGTGATCTCGGATATCCGAGATCTCCTGATCAATAATTCTCCGTCACCCTCATTACAGGGGAAGTCCGGAGTCTCCCCCCCCACCCCACTGGGAACAGGAAGAGCCTCCAGGCCTTCCATCGTCCTGTTGTTGCCATCGTTACCGGGTGATTGACAGGCGGTGGCACAGTCGAGGGTGGTTGGTCGTGCACCCCCAATCTGCTGGCGTTTTTGTTTATGCGAACTGCGGCATTCTGGGTAAAAACAAACCCAAACCAAAAACAAGACGACGTCCTCATAGTCTGCAGAGTATCTGTATGTCTGGGCGGTAGGAGCACACACAGGCGCGAGCGGATGCTATGCTAATGCTAATGCTCGCGTCGTCCTTGGCTAGTCACTCGCAGTGCAGGTTCAGCTAACCTCCGACCAGAGAGTGCCGCGGTGCGGGGGGTCCGGGTGTTCTGTCCCATACTGTATATCTCGCTATTTTTAGATTCTTTTGAGTCCCCGGGGAGTCGCTGGTGCCCAAGACGCCACTCTGCTGCATACAAAACACCAAAACAACAGCAAAAATGTGTTTTCTCGCTTTGACCTCTCCTGTCCTTCTTCCCGCCCCCCCCCCCTTGCTCTCTGGCAACTGGCCTGCTGTGCTCTGATTGGATGAAAGTCATGGGAGTACATACCCCCCTCCACCCCCCCCCGTTCCCGGACAACAGCTGTAAGATCGCCGTGGTTACCATGGCAGCAGTCTGGTGGAGACTCGGGCGGCTAATTGGCCCTCCTTAACGAGCTGAGCCCAATCGGAGCCCTGACCGTCCTGTCCTCCTGACATGGACGGCTGGACGTGTGGGGAATGAACTCGCCAATCGGCAATCAGTGTGTCCGGAACAGGCTGCAGTACTGCCGTCTGGCAGCAGAGGGTGCTGGGTGACCGCAGAGGAGCTACGTGTGAAGGAGGGAGGGAGGGAGGGATGGATCTCTCAGGATGGCTGAGGCCTGGAGGCTGAAGATGCTGTGATGATGCAGTCTGTCTTCTTCGTGTCTCTCTCTCTCTCTCTCTCTCTCTCTCTCTCTCTCTCTCTCTCTCTCTCTCTCTCTCTCTCTCTCTCTCTCTCTCTCTCTCTCTCTCTCTCTCTCTCTCTCTCTCTCTCTGTGTGTTCCAGCGCCTTTGAAGGTTGGATGTGCTGACTCTCCAAGCATGTGTTCTGATCCACATCAGATGCTCTCTTTCCTCTCCTCCTCTCTCTCCTCCCCTCCTCTTTCCTTCTCTCCTTTCCTCTCTCCATCTCTTTTCCTTTCTTCTGGTCCTCTCCTCTCATTCTTCTTTCATCTTCCCTTACATCCTCTCCTATCCTCTCTCCTCTCTCCTTTCCTCTCTATCTTCTCTCCTCTCTCCCCCTCCCCTCTCTTCTCCTTTCATGTTTCTCTCTCCTATCTTGTCTTCTCATGGCTCAGTTAAAAGTGTGTGTGTGTGTGTGTGTGTGTGTGTGTGTGTGTGTGTGTGTGTGTGTGTGTGTGTGTGTGTGTGTGTGTGTGTGTGTGTGTGTGTGTGTGTGTGTGTGTGTGTGTGTGTGTGTGTGTGGGGGTAGTTATTTGCCGGTACGACTCCAGGGCAGGTGACTTGACAGCGGGCTCCACGGTGCCTTGCCGAGGGGCACCTGAGCAGGAGGGACACATCGTGACATCATGTCACATGACATGTCACATGATGTCACATCAGCTGGGTGTCACGCCTCTGACCTTGTACCCGTCTCCCCCTCTCCTTGTCTGTCTGTCTCTCTCCCTCTGTCTGTCTCTCTCTTTGTCTCTCTCTACCTGTCTCTCTACCTGTATGTCTCTCGCTCTGTCTCTGTGTCTCTCTCTACCCGTCTCTCTCTCTCTACCTGTGTCTCTACCTGTCTCTCCACCTGTCTCTGTCTCTCTCTCTCTCTCTCTCTCCCTCTCTCTCTGTATCTCTCTACCTCTTCGTATCTGTCTCTGTCTGACCACCTGTCTCTCTCTGTCTCTGTGTGTCTCTCTACCTGTCTCCCCTCCAGGTTGTGATGAGTGGAAGGTTCTCTCCAGACCAGATCTCCATCACGATGTCAACCGGTTCGGCCACTCTGCTGTCTTCAGCGATGGGTAAGTAAAAAAAATAAAAATATCTCTCCCTCTCTCGCTCTGTCTCTCCCTCTCTCACTCTCTCTCCTCTGTCTTCTCCATCCCCCTCTCTCCTCTCTGCCTCTCTCTTTCTGTCTGTCTCTCTCTCTCTGTCTGTCTGTCTGTCTGTCTCTCTCTCTCTCTGTCTGTCTGTCTCGATCAATCTATCGGTCTATATGTTTAATCCATATATTTCTCTCTTGTCTCCTCTCTTAAATAAGTTGAGCTAACGTCGTTAGGGCGACATTCGTTGGGAACAATCCTCCGAGAAACAAACAGAATAAAGACAGGATGTTGGCGAGTCCTGTGTGAGCGAGCCGCTGTTCAGACGTGCAGCTGTGCAGCCCTGCTAGGCAGCATGTGACTCGTGTCCTTTTGAGGAAGCAGGTGGATGGTGGTTATCAGGTCCTCAGACGGCTCGGGAGAGGAGTGTCCCCCCCGTCCACACTTAGCCCGACACGAAACACCAGCTGAACTCAAGTCCTCAATAAACACATCTGACTCGCGTCAACCGACTCTCATCAACAGACACTCGCGTCAACCGACTCTCGTCAACAGACTGTCGTCAACGGACTGTCGTCAACAGACGCTCGTCAACAGACTCTCGTCAACGGACTGTCGTCAACGGACTGTCGTCAACAGACGCTCGTCAACAGACACTCGTCAACGGACTCTGGTCAACAGACGCTTGTCAACGGACTCTGGTCAACGGACTCTGGTCAACAGACTCTCGTCAACGGACTCTGGTCAACAGACTCTCGTCAACGGACTCTGGTCAACAGACTCTCGTCAACGGACTCTGGTCAACGGACTCTCGTCAACGGACTGTCGTCAACGGACTGTCGTCAACAGACGCTCGTCAACGGACTCTGGTCAACGGACTCTGGTCAACGGACTCTGGTCAACGGACTCTGGTCAACGGACTCTGGTCAACGGACTCTGGTCAACAGACGCTTGTCAACAGACGCTTGTCAACAGACGCTCGTCAACGGACTGTCGTCAACCGCTAACTAATGTCATTCTTCTGATTGATATAAATACTCTGCAATCTCTCCAGTTGTTTTCTGGAGAAACAACTCTTGTACAACAGCAGCTCCCAGTATGGACGATGCGCTGTCAGACTCTTTTGGTCTGTTACACTGTTCGATGGCGAGATGTTCGAGTCCTGTCAAACCACCGCACGTGGGTCACGGCGCGCCAGTCGGCCAGGTGTGATAAGGTGACGTTAGCCGTTTGGCGGACGCCGCGGCCGGCTATCTATAGCGCCTCGCATGCGTTCCTGGGGGTTATTTTCAGGACCGGTGCCTTTGAGAAGTTCCTGCTGGGCAGTTTCACACAATGAGATGTTCAAGGTCTATCCCTGCCGCGATGGCGGTTTTGGTTTACATTGTATATACACTTAGAAACAATTAGACTTAAGGTAGACACCATATTCCAACAAATTACCATCTCGTTTTTTATTTTACATCCTATACAGTTCTCCAATTATTTATTTCTGCACCGACACAGCCCAGAAAACTCATTGTATGTGGAAGATGATAAAAGTGATCCTGACAGAGCCTCTGGACCAGGTACGGTACAACCGTAGCTTTCTAAATGAGTTGAGGAAATAAATGTTGCAGGAAATCGAGAGAGCGGTCCACTGCACTACCTTGTGAAACCTTTTCTATTCATTACATTTCATTATCACACCTTCCCCTGATTGAGTAATCGCTGCCGACAGAAGCCAAGATGAGGCTGTTTTTGTGACCGGGGCTGATTAGTTAAGTGTGCGACAGCGACATTTCACAAAGCAATTAAATTAATTTGGCGCGCCGCACACACAGCCCACCGACCGTCTAACCTGTCTCTGTACTGTCTACCCCTACCTGCTCCTTAATGACCTGTCTCTGTACCGTCTAACCCCTACCTGCTCCTTAATGACCTGTCTCTGTACCGTCTAACACCTACCTGCTCCTTAATGACCTGTCTCTGTACCGTCTAACCCCTACCTGCTCCTTAATGACCCGTCTCTGTACTGTCTAACCCCTACCTGCTCCTTAATGACCCGTCTCTGTACTGTCTAACCCTACCTGCTCCTTAATGACCTGTCCTCTGTACTGTCTAACCCCTACCGCTCCTTAATGACCTGTCTCTTACTGTCTAACCCTAACCTGCTCCTTAATGACCCGTACTCTGTACCGTCTAACCCCTACCTGCTCCTTAATGACCTGTCTCTGTACCGTCGAACCCTACCTGCTCCTTAATGACCCGTCTCTGTACCGTCTAACCCCTACCTGCTCCTTAATGACCCGTCTCTGTACTGTCTAACCCCTACCTTGCCCTTAATGACCCGTCTCTGTACTGTCTAACCCCTACCTGCTCCTTAATGACCTGTCTCTGTACCGTCTAACCCCTACCTGCTCCTTAATGACCCGTCTCTGTACTGTCTAACCCCTACCTGCTCCTTAATGACCTGTCTCTGTACCGTCTAACCCCTACCTGCTCCTTAATGACCTGTCTCTGTACCGTCTAACCCCTACCTGCTCCTTAATGACCTGTCTCTGTACCGTCTAACCCCTACCTGCTCCTTAATGACCCGTCTCTGGATTCTCTGCAGTATGATTTGGATAAAGTGTCTCCTAACTGACTAAGATAATAAATAGTCTTTTTGTCGGAGGAGGTGGCAATAAAGTGCAGTTTTGTGACTGCGCTCCACAGCGTTCCACAACGCATTAGATTTGACATTATCTTCCACGGTGGGAACTCGTGCGACAAACTGTTCTGCTGGACTGTTTCATTTGGCAAATAAAAACATCTAGAATCACCCGGGACGAATAAAGTTAATCTCATCATCCGTCGTATCAGAAGTGTTAGGAGTGTTAACGTCCCAATTGGCAGCGTCTCCCGGTCTCGGCGCACACAACAACAACAACAACAACAACAACACCACCGTCATGATGCAGAGAAACCGTCCACATAATGGTCCACTGCCAGCCACAACGTTCTCATCACACTGAAGGGAACGCCGAGGGTAAATACATGCATTTATATCTTATATCTTCAAGCATTCATAGTTACGAGGCTAATAGAACGAGTTTTATAATTGCTAGGTTGCATATATCTGGGATAAGAGCAGACGTGTCATTCTGAGTGTAATTACCAACATCTAGAACATACGATATGCTAAGCAATGCTAAGTACTGTTATTTAGTGCCAAGTTAAAAGGAAGAGGGCTGCCCAACACTGTGTTGGAGAAGTACAGTGTACGTAACCTACGCTGACCTCGACGCCAATGGCCCGCCTACGTCAGGTGGTGTAGACGCCCATAGCCTGGCGGACGCCGCGGTTCAAGGTCCAAGGGCCAGGCTGCTGTCAGGTTAAAGACCTGGTGGTGGTGGTGGTGGGCGCGCTTCCTCCAGGTGATAACATCCCTGACACAGGGAGGCCATAATGATGGCGGGCTGCTGTCTCAGCAAGGGTGTGGACGACATAAACACACCTGGTGATGCTTCCGCTATCGGGTGCTCACCGCCCCAGACGAGACAGAAAACACCCGAGCACAGCCAACACCACCTGAACTACACGACACCCGTCAGTGGGATGACTGACACACGACTGACACTCAATCTCACGCGACGAGACACCAGGGAACCACGGCAACGGACCCCAAACCAACCATAATGGCTACAGAGCTACAGCTAAGCTGTCTGTCTGTCTGTCTGTCTGTCGGTGGGCTGTGTGTGCGGCGCGCCAAATTAATTTAATTGCTTTGTGAAATGTCGCTGTCGCACACTTAACTAATCAGCCCCGGTCACAAAAACAGCCTCATCTTGGCTTCTGTCGGCAGCGATTACTCAATCAGGGGAAGGTGTGATAATGAAATGTAATGAATAGAAAAGGTTTCACAAGGTAGTGCAGTGGACCGCTCTCTCGATTTCCTGCAACATTTATTTCCTCAACTCATTTAGAAAGCTACGGTTGTACCGTACCTGGTCCAGAGGCTCTGTCAGGATCACTTTTATCATCTTCCACATAATGTCGGTGCAGAAATAAATAATTGGAGAACTGTATAGGATGTAAAATAAAAAACGAGATGGTAATTTGTTGGAATATGGTGTCTACCTTAAGTCTAATTGTTTCTAAGTGTATATACAATGTAAACCAAAACAGCCATCGCGGCAGGGATAGACCTTCAACATCTCATCGTGTGAAACTGCCCACCAGGAACTTCTCAAAGGCACCGGTCCTGAAAATAACCCCCAGGAACGCATTGCGAGGCGCTATAGATAGCCGGCCGCGGCGTCCGCCAAACGGCTAACGTCACCTTATCACACCTGGCCGACTGGCGCGCCGTGACCCACGTGCGGTGGTTTGACAGGACTCGAACATCTCGCCATCGAACAGACCTTTGGTGTCCAAAAGAGTCTGACAGCGCATCGGCCATACTGGGAGCTGCTGTTGTACAAGAGTTGTTTCTCCAGAAAACAACTGGAGAGATTGCAGAGTATTTATATCAGTCAGAAGAATGACATTAGTTAGCGGTTGACGACAGTCCGTTGACGAGCGTCTGTTGACAAGCGTCTGTTGACAAGCGTCTGTTGACCAGAGTCCGTTGACCAGAGTCCGTTGACCAGAGTCCGTTGACCAGAGTCCGTTGACCAGAGTCCGTTGACCAGAGTCCGTTGACGAGCGTCTGTTGACCAGAGTCCGTTGACGAGAGTCTGTTGACCAGAGTCCGTTGACCAGAGTCCGTTGACAAGCGTCTGTTGACCAGAGTCCGTTGACGAGAGTCTGTTGACCAGAGTCCGTTGACGAGAGTCTGTTGACAAGAGTCTGTTGACCAGAGTCCGTTGACGTCTGTTGACAGAGTCCGTTGACGAGTGTCTGTTGACGAGCGTCTGTTGACGACAGTCCGTTGACGACAGTCCGTTGACGAGAGTCTGTTGACGAGCGTCTGTTGACGACAGTCCGTTGACGACAGTCCGTTGACGAGAGTCTGTTGACGAGCGTCTGTTGACGACAGTCTGTTGACCAGAGTCCGTTGACCAGAGTCCGTTGACCAGAGTCTATTGACGAGCGCCTGTTGACGAGGTGCGTGGACGGGGGGGAAACTCCTCTCCCGAGCCGTCTGAGGACCTGATAACCACCATCCACCTGCTTCCTCAAAAGGACACGAGTCACATGCTGCCTAGCAGGGCTGCACAGCTGCACGTCTGAACAGCGGCTCGCTCACACAGGACTCGCCAACATCCTGTCTTTATTCTGTTTGTTTCTCGGAGGATTGTTCCCAACGAATGTCGCCCTAACGACGTTAGCTCAACTTATTTAACATCCTGGAACTTTTTCTCCCCTGGTTCCCGCTCTTCCTGCTCACCGTGGCCACAAAATAGAAAATGGTTAGAAGGAAGTCGATCTTCTACGACCTCTGGTCTTGGAAGAGTGAAGGAACCTGCAGTAACGTCAGCTGGATGCTGTCACCCTGCAGTGAGAGGGGGACCACAGTGTTTCCTGGACTACCAAGACAACATTTAAGATGGGTACATATTTGAGGATTATTCAAATGGGAGATTAGCCAATCTAGTCCGGCTCCAGTGCGGCTCCAGTCCAGCTCCAGTCCAGTTGTAGTGCATTTGTCGTCCAAGTGTAGAGAATTTCTAGCCCACTTAATTCCCTGCAGGTTGTGTTCCCTGAATAAAACCAAAACAAAAACCAAACCCACACAGAAAACCTTTTTTTATTTTACACCAAGTAGACCCACCACCACCACCACCACCACTACCACTACCATTACCACAATGGACTTGCCGGTGTCTGGCTCACATCACCATGACAACGACCACCGAAGACCCACTGAGGGGGAAGGAGGAAGAGGAGGAGGAGGGGTGGAGATGAAAGCAGAGTGTTTGTTCTCTGGTGTCTGAGGGGGGGGGGGCGGGGCCACCAGGGACATGGATCTGTCCGTCAGGCATCGACGGAAAAGATTCAAAGTCTTCTCGCTGCCATTTTGTCTCCGCTGGAGTCCCGTCTCCTCGGGAGTTTGGGGTCGAGCTTCTCTCCTCGTCAGAGCGAACACACGACCTCGGAGTCAACAAACTGACAAGCAAACCATCAGATCTTTTATTTCTGCTGCCGGCTTGACGTTCGGCGGACCAGAAGAACTCTGGGTCTGGGTCTTGAAAGTTTGCAGCCAGCAAGACTTTGTGCTTTTAAACTGAAATAGATCAGAAGAAGGGCAGAAGGATGATGCATTGACAAGTAAAAATATAAAACCTACTATCTCACCCCAGAGACCAGTGGAACATGGAGAACAACAACAGATATCTGATAACATTCGAGAACAAGCCGACTCTCTCTCCATCATTGTATATATAAATGGTAAATGGATTGCATTTATATCTCGCTTTTATCCAAAGTGCTTCACAGTATTGCCTCACATTCACCCATTCATACACCGACGGCGGTGTCAACCATGCAAGGTAACAACCAACACGTCAGGAGCAGGTAGGGTTAGGTGGTGTCTTGCCGCGCGCCGTCTCATAGTCAAAGATCCACGGCGACTTAATCGATTTGAATAATGAAGGTTTGTCTCGGGTCAACTACCCGCACTCCCATTGATGTGGCGTTGGGGCGTGAAGGGAGGGTCGGAGTTAGTACTGCGACTTGTAAATAAGTGTGAGTTTTGTGTGTGTGTGTGCAATTGTGCGTGTGAGACAAGACACACAAAGACACACACACAAAGACACACACACACAAAGACACACACACACACACACACACACACAGACACACACACACACACACACACACACACACACACACACACACACACACACACAGACAGACAGACACAGACACACACACACAAGCACACAACACAGACACACACGACACACACACACAACACACACCAAGACACACCACACACACAGACGACAAGACAACAACACAGACAACAGACAGACAGACAGACACACAGACACACACACACACACACACACACACACACACACACACACACACACACACACACACACACACACACACACACACACACACACACACACACACAAAGACACACACACAGACAGACAGACTGTTATTTATTTATTGTCATTTTTATTATATATTACAAACATGAAAAGTACATTCTTCATCTCTTTCCTTCCCAATCGTCCATGCTGTACAAAACACACACACACACCGTTTCCCCCTCGCCGGGTTTCATAGGAAGCTAGGTCGCCCGTATTGAGCTGCGTTCAAAACCCCCCGTTCACGCTAAACGCTGTCTCAGCAACACATTTAACGGCCACGCTTCGATGTCTCCATTGTCATGACAACCACGCTTTAATAGGATGTGTGTTAATGTGCTGTGTGTCGCGCATGGACCGTGCGTAATGTAATGTACTGTAATGTACCAGTCGTCTTAATTAACTGCGCCTTTTGTGTTCGACACGTTTGAAACGAAGCGGATTCTAGATGTGGACCATTTATTGTTTTCTATCTGTTTTATACAAAAAAATAATTCTAAATTACCTTTGTGTCGTTATGTAACCGTCGCCTGTAGCTGCAAATAGGTCAACCTCGTTATAAACTTTCCTTCATGTCGTCGTGTTTTGCTGGGGCTTGGGAGAACGAAGGGCTTTTGTATATACTGTACGTAAAATAGAAACTCTAATTTGACAGAGATGACAGAGATGTGAGGGGAAGCGGGGATCTGTGCCATATGTAGGTCAGGCATCGCAGGCCGACCTACACACACACACACGCACACGCGCGCGCACACACACACACACACACACACACACACACACACACACACGACTGCGACGCGGCAGCGCGAGAGACGGTCGTGTCCCGCGAGTCGCCTGATTAGAATACATCACTTGGTTTATATATTTTTTTTATTCTATTCTTTGATCGAGCGGCGCTGCTGTGGCACATTTTTTCGAATACGTTCCTGAGTCACTTGTACAGTACATTCTAATATTATTATATTATTTGCATGAGGTTTGCCAGCCGTCCCGGAGTGCAGATCGACTGGCTAATGAATTATTCCAAAAAAATTACTTTTTTCCCTTCACTGTGTAATAATGAGAACACCGAGCCACCTGTAACTGGGATCACGCTTTGATCCACGCTTCTCGTGTTGCTGTTGTTGTTGTTGTTGTTGTTGTCGTTGTTGTTTGTGAATTTTAAGTCGAGAATCTACATTACAAATATTCAACCCGAGATTCGAGTACGCCCTTTAATACATAATAATGCAAATCTAAACGACGGGGGTTGGCGGAAACGAAATATTCTGGCGTCGGCACCGGGATCTGTTTACTCTGTTTTAAGGAACAGCAAATAACGGGAAACTTCTCGTGCTTCTTCTTGTGGTACATGAAGCTGAACGTGTATCGGCTACAATTTCTTCTTCTTCTGGTGAATAACGGTATAATGGTAAACTCGTACCAGTGATTCCATACACATAGCTTTCCGCCGTCGCCACTTGTTAGAGGGAAGATGGGGACAGATATAGATTTGATATTTGCTGTGGGGTTCAGTACACCTGCAGGCTGTCTGTGGAGGCGGCGGTGGGGCGGCGGCGATGGGAGAAGCAGGACTTGTAGAGATTACTTTCTCAGACGGCTATTGGACAAGCGGCCGTCACGGTCTGTCACCGGCTACACACATAATTGGATTTATTTAACCGCCTGATATTAGATCCTCAGTGTGGATATGGAGGGAGGGAGGGAGGGCGGGAGGGAGAGTGTGATTCATATTCCATTTTGGCGCTGACGGCGAGCAACCAGATATGTCAAGAAAAATCTCTTTTCCACCCCCCTACCCTCCCTCCACAAAACTATATATATACAGTATATATATACATGATTATTGCGCTGGTGGGCAGCTTTAGTTCTCATATTGTTTACCTCGCTCCAGGGCAGGATAGGGTGGTGGTGGTGGTGGTGATGGTGGTGGGTGGTGGTGATGGTGGTGTTCGACTCTCCAGCTGAATGGGGTTGGACTTGAACTCCCAGTGTCCAACCTGCAGCCATCCACCCCGTACCCTTCCTCCGACGGACATGTCTCCTGTGTTCACATTCAAGATGCTTTGGATCATAACAATGTCCAACGAATGACTCAATAGCAGCAGTATATTCAAACTTGGCGTGAACATAGCTCATATTAACTCATATCTTTTCTTAAATTGCACCTTTTTATTGCTTATTTTCTTATCTTTTGCATATATATATAGGCACCAATTCCACAAAAGCACATTCCTTATTTGCAGTAAATCTGATTCTGATGTCATGCAGCACATCTCCAGATTTTTAATGAAATATTCATTCTCATCTTTAAAAAAAATGGGGATTTTGGTGCAGATTTCCGAAGCGATTAACTTTCAAACGCTTGTCGATGGATGGAAGTCGGCGGCTCGTCGGCGCTAACGAAGCGCTGGGAAGCTCGCCGCTCTCCCCTGTCCATCTGCGCGGCTGTCAGCCAGGCTAGCATCCAGCAGCTCTCTCCTCACAGCTTGGCTCGATGTATTTGCATGAGGACAGGGGAGCAGGGGGAACAGGCTGTGCATGCTAATGCTAAACGCTGAGTGCTAATCACTTCAGGTTTTTCCAGTGATTATTCAGCTTTTTAGAGGTTTAGAACAGATCACTCCCCCCCCAAATTATTAAGTACGGTGTCACCGTTATCGTGGCTCGACGCCGTGGAGTGATCCAATGTGATTATTGGTCGTTATCATTTGATACTCGTCGTGTGATGGGATGGAGAGACCGGTGATTTTGAGTGGATGGCGCAGCGTTTTCCGAACCATAGTCTTCAGTTAGAAGTCCATGAATTACACGTACATTTACATTGAGGGCATTTGCCAGATATGCTTTTATCCAAAACGACTTACAATGAGTACATTTGTTGAAGGAGAGACAGCGATATGCACTGTGGTACATAAAGAATTTACTTACGTTTAAATGTTAATTCATGTTTCAGCGGCTTTACTATTTCATTGAGTTTAGCTCTGATCGTTGTAGCTTTTCGTTCACTGAATGTGTAACTTCTGTACATGAAGGAATTGTTGATTTCTGCTATATTTCATTTCTGCCTCATGACATTATGATTTACACGTGGGTCCAGTTGAGGCGAGAACAGTTCAGAACCACTGCAATGTATAAAAGTATAGTGGTTTGGACCCATTACAACATGATGATTTCATGGGTTTACATCATACTTGGCTCATATCTGCCTGTGAACCAAAAAAAAAAGGAAAATCTAGTGATTTTTTCCCTGCTCTTTTTTCTCATATGTATGCAATTTATGCAACAACTAAGCTACTCCAAGAAACCCTGCCCGGCCTGACGCTCAGAGGTCGGGTATTTGTGGGCACAATTGATTTCTGAACAAAGCCCTCCGTGTCTCCGCTATCCCCTTCCCTCCAGAATCTCGTACTGCACTGCAGATAAAACTCAGGACAAGGTGTTTGCCTACGTCTCCCAGAGTCCCTTTAACGAAACCCTGGAGTGCCACGCCTTCCTCTGCCAGAAGAAGAAAATCGTA
>PIJE02000449.1:275107-317607 GCA_002895965.2 Coryphaenoides rupestris | reverse complement strand
CTCCATCTGCCACCTCTCTTGCTCACTCCTATCTCTCTCTCTCTCTCTCTCTCTCTCTCTCTCTCTCTCTTCTCTCTCTCTCTCTCTCCCTCACTCCCTCTCAGACCCAGAGAGACACAAGCCGTCCGGTCTGGAGGAGAGACTTCGCCGACCCTTCTTCTCCGCCTCGTTGAGTCTGCTCTCGCCGCGCAGCAACCCTGCACGCCGACGGCCAATCAAACACGACTCCTGGGTATGTAGGGCAGAACCAGCCAAACCCTCGGGGGGTGGTCGGGGGGGTCGGGGCGGTGGTGGGTACTGACCCAGAGCTCCAGGGTTCTGGGGCCTTATGTCCAGGTGACGCTTGGCTAGATCTGGAGCAGGGGCTGGGCAAGTGGTTAAGCCCCGAAAGGTTCTGGGTTCGATCCCCAATGTCTGCAGTTGGCTGCCTGTAGACAAGAGGCCTTAATGACCTGCCTCTGAATTCACTAACGTCCACCACAAGTCCACCTTTGGATAAAAGCATCTGATAAATTATATAGTTTTTTTTTTGGAATTTTTATTTTGTCTTTTTTATTTTTTTTTTGTTTTTGTTTTATATTATATATTTTTTGGGGTATTTTTATTTGTATTTTTTTTTTTTTTTAATTTTTAGTTTTATTCTGTATATATTTTAGTATTTTTAGTTTTTTTTTAGTATATTTTATGGTCGGAGGTCAGTTTGCTTTTCCCGCGGCAGATCTCTGGTCTGGGAGCAGCGGCGGTGATGACGGCAGCAACCATTCATGAGGTCGCTATTTATTTATTTTGTATTTATTTTCGTTTCCCACTTGAATTTGCACGAGGGATAAATCGGGGGATATACTGGAGCTGTTCATATCGAGCTCCTCCTAACGTGGACCCTGTGCCCCACGCACCACGTTGTGAAACTCTTTATTATATTGACGTGTTTAAAAATACAAAACCAAACCCGCCCATTGCATTGTGGTCTAGACGTTTACTGCAGCCGGATTTACTTGATGGTGCTTAATAGACGGAGGAGTTTAAGCATCAGATTAAGGTGGTGTTGTGGTGTTGCATCATGCTTTATGCATTTATGCTTTATGGTTTATGGTTATGGTTACTAGGGCCTAGTTGGAACCGTTGGAACCGTTTGACAATTGCTACGTTTGCTTGCTCTGTCTAACAAGCGGCCAAGGAAAGCATTCATTTTAGAATGATCCATCGTGAACCAAATAGTGAACCGCATAGTGAATCATAATAATATTTATCTTACACTACAACAGGTCCAAAGCACCAAGACCTCGAACGCACGGCGAGTCTGGCCATTTATTGTTCGGACCGGATCCCTTCTTCCAACACGCCTTGCATTCATTCATTCATTCATTCATTCAATCGATCATTCATTCATTCATTCAATCGATCATTCATTCATTCATTGGTTCATGCCTCCTCGTGGTATAGTTACGCGCGACAGACAGTCCTGTCCCCCCCCCACCCCGACGTCCTCGTAGCAGACATTCATCATGTAACGTCAGGGTTATTAATAAAGCCGTTCATCATCTGGCTGATTCGTCTTCCTCCTCCTTCTCCTCCTCCTCGGAGGGACCAGGAGGAGGAGGATTCTACGTCATCGGGGGCTTAAGATTATCCGGTACGGCAAGACTTGATGCTGGGCCGATGTCAGCCGGGACTTAGAGAGGGAATTAGAGACGCATGGTGAGGTTAGTATTGATCCAGAGAGAGAACTGCATTTTTAAAAAGTGTGCTATCAACGTCTGGGAGATATCAGGATTCCCCGGAATCTAATCACACCGATGGTGTATTAATACGTGATTGATTATCACAACAATGTCCTTTCTCTTCTTAATCAGTGATTAAGAATCAGTCTTAACAGCCTCATAGCCACCCTGACCAGCACCACTAACACCTCCCCACCCACACAGTGTTTGGTTTAAAAATGACCAACAACACATTTACATATTAAAACATGCGTATCACACAACATGTTTGTCAGCGTCGGTACGCTAAGTGCTCGCGGATGAAGTGAGCGCGCTAGGCTACGTAGCGGCGCTGTGGTAACACCCAGAGGCCTCTGGGCGGATCCCCCAGGGTCTCCGCAGCCCCCGGCCCCGGAGGGCGGCATGTTTGTCTGCTCGCTCCAGAGCAGCGTAGCTCCCTGGAGGCCGCCGCCGCGCCGCTAACTGCACGGTGCCCTCTGCAATTAGCCCGCTAACCTCGCGCCGCTAGCTAACTGCGGAGACGGCTCGACTCTGTCTGTGTCTGTGTGTGTGTGTGTGTGTGTGTGTGTGTGTGTGTGTGTGTGGTGTGTGTGTTGTGTGTGTGTTGTGTGTGTGTGTGTGTTGTTGTGTTGTGTGTGTGTGTGTGTGTTGTGTGTGTGTTGTGTGTGTGTGTGTGGTGGGTGTTGTGATGAATCAAACTAGACAGACAGACAGACAGACAGACAGACAGACAGGGAGCTGGTCAGGGAGCGTCAACACACAGACTGACCAGTATGCATGCAGGCAGACAGACAGACAATCTATCCGTCTAGACAAAGCGGTGAGAGATGTTGAACGCAGACAGACAGACCAGTATGAAGGCAGGCAGACAGATAGATGGACAGATATGTAGACAGACAGATACAGTAGATATACAGACAGATACACAGACTCTCTGTCTGTGTCTGCAGGCATGCAGACAGACAGCCAGGTAGCCAGACCTGGATGAGATGTTGAACCCAGACAGACAGGCAGGCAGACAGACAGGCAGACAGGCAGACCTGTATGAGATGTTGAACCCAGACAGGCAGGCAGACAGACAGACAGGCAGACAGACAGACCTGTATGAGATGTTGAAGCCGGTCAGGTTGTAGGCGGCGTCGCTGAAGAAGTGCAGGAGGGCGTAGCCGGAGACGGACGCCACCTCGGGCACCGACTCGTTGCCATAGCGCTCAGGAACGATCAGACCGCTGGGACGGGAGGAGAGATGGAGGATGGAGGATGGAGACGGTGTTTCTATGGTTACAATCGTTTTACGGCAACGTCAACATTTAGTGTTTTTGCAAATCAGCTTAACTTGAGGCACTTAACAAAAATGTCAATTCACTGACCTATGTTGACTCAAATGTGCATCTATAGATTAAAGTATACATTAAATATAATATAAAAGTCAGTGGGTGGTCTGGTGGTAGTTGTAGTCCTGTTAGTGGGTGGTCTAGCGGTAGTCCTCGTCGTGCAGGAGTAAGTTGAGCTAACGTCGTTAGGGCGACATTTGTTGGGAACAATCCTCCGAGAAACAAACAGAATAAAGACAGGATGTTGGCGAGTCCTGTGTGAGCGAGCCGCTGTTCAGACGTGCAGCTGTGCAGCCCTGCTAGGCAGCATGTGACTCATGTCCTTTTGAGGAAGCAGGTGGATGGTGGTTATCAGGTCCTCAGACGGCTCGGGAGAGGAGTTCCCCCCCCGTCCACACGAAAACCCAGGTAGTCCTCGTCGGGCAGGAGGGTGGAGGTGTACCTGAAGGCGGCCAGCAGGGGGGCGTAGATGGAGTCTCCGTCGTACACGTAGAGGTGGTCCCAGCTGCACTCGGTGGCAAAGTGGTTGAACCTCAGTCTGAGGATGGTGTTGGGCCTGGAACACACACACACACACACACACACACACACACACACACACACACACACACACACACACACACACACACACACACACACACACACACACACACACACACACACACACACACACACACACACACACACACACACTTTAATATGCAGGTGGATCGATGGTTAGCAAGATGGATGGATGGATGATAGATGGAGGGCTAATGGATGGGTGGATGAATGAACGTCTGGAAAGGAACGGTCAAGGGGAAGAGGGATCTAGAAGGATGTTAACAGTGATGAGGGGTCAGGGTTAGGGTTAGGGTTAGACAGACCCTCCTCTGTGACCCAGAGGTACTGGGTTCGATCCCCAACCTACGCAGACTAACTTTAAGTGAGCCTTGAGCACCACCATCACCACCATCACCACCACCACCACCACCACCTGTGCACTCAATCATAAATAGTGTTTTTCGTCTGATCGTATGGTTCCCACCACACGACAAAGGAACATATATTCTCTGATTCAGTAAATTTCTGTGAATTTTAAGCGGGTTTATAGTCAACTTGGTGTCACATGATGTGTGGTGTTCTGGGTCTAAAATGGCCACCATAGGAAATTAAATTAACGGGTAAAACACTATTATTATGTTCACCTGAGGAAACCCACACACACACACACACACACACACACACACACACACACACACACACCACACACACACACACACAACCACACACAACAACACACAACACACCACACACACACACACACCACACACACCACACACACACAACACACAGTCGAGCCGTCTCCGCAGTTAGCTAGCGGCGCGAGGTTAGCGGGCTAATTGCAGAGGGCACCGTGCAGTTAGCGGCGCGGCGGGCGGCCTCCAGGGAGCTACGCTGCTCTGGAGCGAGCAGACAAACATGCCGCCCTCCGGGGCTGGGGGCTGCGGAGACCCTGGGGGATCCGCCCAGAGGCCTCTGGGTGTTACCACAGCGCCGCTACGTAGCCTAGCGCGCTCACTTCATCCGCGAGCACTTAGCGTAGCGACGCTGACAAACATGTTGTTGTGATACGCATGTTTTAATATGTAAATGTGTTGTTGGTCATTTTTAAACCAAACACTGTGTGGGTGGGGAGGTGTTAGTGGTGCTGGTCAGGGTGGCTATGAGGCTGTTAAGACTGATTCTTAATCACTGATTAAGAAGAGAAAGGACATTGTTGTGATAATCAATCACGTATTAATACACCATCGGTGTGATTAGATTCCGGGGAATCCTGATATCTCCCAGACGTTGATAGCACACTTTTTAAAAATGCAGTTCTCTCTCTGGATCAATACTAACCTCACCATGCGTCTCTAATTCCCTCTCTAAGTCCCGGCTGACATCGGCCCAGCATCAAGTCTCGCCGTACCGGATAATCTTAAGCCCCCGATGACGTAGAATCCTCCTCCTCCTCCTGGTCCCTCCGAGGAGGAGGAGGAGAAGGAGGAGGAAGACGAATCAGCCAGATGATGAACGGCTTTATTAATAACCCTGACGTTACATGATGAATGTCTGCTACGAGGACGTCGGGGTGGGTTGGGGGGGGGACAGGACTGTCTGTCGTGCGTAACTATACCACGAGGAGGCATGAAACCAATGAATGAATGAATGATCGATTGAATGAATGATGAATGATCGATTGAATGAATGAATGAATGAATGCAAGGCGTGTTGGAAGAAGGGATCCGGTCCGAACAATAAATGGCCAGACTCGCCGTGCGTTCGAGGCCTTGGTGCTTTGGACCTGTTGTAGTGTAAGATTAAATATTATTATGATTCACTATGCGGTTCACTTTTTGGTTCACGATGGATCATTCTAAAATGAATGCTTTCCTTGGCCGCTTGTTAGACAGAGCAAGCAAACGTAGCAATTGTTAAACGGTTCCAACGGTTCCAACTAGGCCCTAGTAACCATAACCATAAACCATAAAGCATAAATGCATAAAGCATGATGCAACACCACAACACCACCTTAATCTGATGCTTAAACTCCTCCGTCTATTAAGCACCATCAAGTAAATCCGGCTGCAGTAAACGTCTAGACCACAATGCAATGGGCGGGTTTGGTTTTGTATTTTTAAACACGTCAATATAATAAAGAGTTTCACAACGTGGTGCGTGGGGCACAGGGTCCACGTTAGGAGGAGCTCGATATGAACAGCTCCAGTATATCCCCCGATTTATCCCTCGTGCAAATTCAAGTGGGAAACGAAAATAAATACAAAATAAATAAATAGCGACCTCATGAATGGTTGCTGCCGTCATCACCGCCGCTGCTCCCAGACCAGAGATCTGCCGCGGGAAAAGCAAACTGACCTCCGACCCCTGACCCCTGGCCCCCTCAGCCCACAACAACAACACAAGCCAGGCCACCATGGCAGCAGGACAGACGTCTGACCGCCGAGACAAATCCTCGAGTGTCTTCTCAAGCTCCACTGCCGACTAACTAAACTATTTACTACTGCTAACTATTTATATCAGACGCTTTTATCCCAAACTGCCTTCACAGATCCACGTCATGAAGGAGCTGGTAGGGGGTCACGGGGTTAAAGATTGCATGCATGTCTATTTTGGACGGGAAAACTCAAAAACAGTGTGTGTGTGTGTGTGTGTGTGTGTGTGTGTGTGTGTGTGTGTGTGGTGTGTGGTGTGTGTGTGTGTGTGTGTGTGTGTGTGTGTGTCTGTGTGTCCCGACATGACAGCATGCTCCGAGCTAAACAGCCTAACCACTGCATTACCACGGCCCATCCAGTCATCACTGGCAGTTTTAGTGCTTTAGTTTACACACAACACAACTGTATCAGCACTTATAATAGTTAGAGATATGTTATCATGATACATTTACATTTAGGGCATTTGACAGACACTTTTATGCAACGCGACTTGCTACAAGTAGATGTGTACTAACGGCCGATCTAAGGACTGTCATTATTGGATGACATTTAGATCAAATACATTTGGTTGTGACCACCACCACCACCACCACCACCACCACCACCAGCAGCACCAGCACCCCCAGCACCACCGCCCTCCTCATGGTGCAGGCACGGTGTCTGTCTTGGCAGCCTTCACCCCAGTAACCAGGCCACCCGCCCTGGTCCTGTAAGGCTTCATTGTCTGTATGCTAAACGTGGTGGACTCACACGCTGCAGACCAAACACCACCAGCACCTCAACCAGCACCTCGACCACCTCCTCCACCACCACCACCCACCAGCACCACCACCTCGACCACCACCACCAGCACCTCCAGCAGACCGCAATCGACCGTTCATAACTTGTAAAAATGTATTTTGATCAATGTGTGAGATAAACAGAGCGCCACCACCACCACCACCACCACCACCACCACCAGTTGAGATTTCGGGTTTTTGAAATCAATCAACTCTTTCCTCGTGACTTCATCTTTAAGTCAACTTCGTTTCAGAGGGTTTGGGGTTAGGGGGGCGGGGGGGGGGGGTCGTATAATGTGGCGGGGCATCATGTGAACTCCTTTGAGACTGTCTGTCTGTAACTGTGATGAAGGGCCGTACTAATAAAGTCGGCCTGAAGGGTTCAGTTGAGCCAAGCGCAACACAAACAGCTAATTGATGTTTTAGGGTCGACGTAATAAAAGCCTTACGAGTCGCCCAAAAAACGAGACGTTGAAGTTTAGGAAAGGAAACCTTCAACCCAGCTTGAAGGTTGAGGTTAGCGGCGGTTAGCCAGCTAGCAAGCTAGTCAGCCCTCCTGCTCTGCAGCCAACTCAAGTGAAGACTGTGGTGTCAGACGCGTGATGAAGAGCGATGGGGAGTGGTCAAACCTCTCCACACCACGATAAAGATCTGAGGCAGTGCTAAGTGATGGTCCGGTAGCTTCCCATCCCGGCCGGAGATCTCAGACTCTCTCTCTCTCTCTCTCTCTCTCTCTCTCTCGGGGGGGGGAGGAGGGGGGAAGAGAGGAGAGGGGGTTCATTTGGTAATTTGCGAAGACTTATTTCCTCCAATTGCGTCTCGATGCTTTCTCTGATGTGTCCGAGGACCACGACCACCTGAGGGTCCTCGTCGGTCCGTCATTCTGAGCTCATCTCAAGCTGTGTAGCAGCAGCAGCGCCGCCGCGGCTAACTGGCCGTGCTAACAGACTTGGAACCACCAGACACATGCTCTGAATGACCAAGACCAGGGCAGGGCTGAGTGGGTAGTCCTATTTATAGAAAATATTACAAAGAGAAAACAGTATTGCAATGCTAATCTGATACAAGCTGATGGACTGATGTGGTTGATCTCAAAGAACGGACACATAATAATAATAATCATAATAATAATCATAATCATAAATACATTAAATATTGACATTATAATTGTCATTATGAGCCTGAGGTACAGATTACGTTCACGCAGACGGACGGAGAACTAGTCAGTAAACTTCTGCGAATGCCAGGAGTAGAGAACTCACTCTACTGCATGAAATATACTGAAAAGTATGTGTGTACTTTATTCAACAAAGTACACGGTAGTACTATGACAACTACAAACACAGTCCACCCTCCTGTGCGTCCCTGGTAGGAGGGGGACCCCTTCTGGGTTTCCTGTCCCTGGTGGAGGTCTTAGGGTCGAGTGGTCTAGTACACGTCCGGGCTGGTTATTGATAAAGCTAATCATAAGCTAATCAACATGGCTGGAAAAAAGGTGAGCGATTTTCCTGGAAGTTCCCGGGGGCGTCTCTCTCAGATAATCAGATTAATTGATCATATTGCCAATAGTGATCCATGTGGACATGGATTGAAGTTAAACACACGAGGATCATTTCAAGATAGAGTGAAAAACAAACTAACTCAGATTATTTCAGGGCAGAGTTAAACGCGAGGTGTTGAGATCATTGAATACCGAGACACTCGTGGCCCAGTAACACTGGCGGTAAAACAGGGGAGGTCAATATTTAACCAAGTCACCCATTTACAGCAGCCAGGCCTCGGGGTTAATACAGAAGAATAACCATTATTTATTATTACCATGACAACAGTGACTCCATTAATAACCCATTGTGACTCCATCCAGAAGGACCGGTGGCGTGTGGCATGCCCTGGCGGTCGGTGGCTCTGTGACCCCAACAAGACTGTACCATCACCTTGACGACAACAACAACACTACAGTACTACCATCCCTAGCATCCTCCGGATCCCCATGGCAACACACACACGCCCCTCCCTCCATCCATGTCTCCTCCCCCTTCCCCTCCCCTGTCTGTCTGTCAGTAACCTGCTGCTATCACCTGTAATCACAGGTTACGACTGTGTCGACGACTGATTAACAAACAGACACACAGACAGATACACACAGACAGATACACACACAGACAGATACACACACAGACAGATACACACACAGACAGACAGACGGACGGGTCCCAGGTCACCTTATAGTGCCTGCATGTGGCCCCAGAGTGGAGCACAGGTTACGAACTGGGGCTTTAACTGTAACCACTAGGTTAATATCATTATTATTATTATTATTATTATTAAAGGCTCATCAGGTAACCGCTCTGCACAGTGCATCCAACCAGGTATAGGCCAAACACACACACACACACACACACACACACACACAGCATCCCTATAGGTGAGACACACGCACACAGGTGTGACACACACAGATACACATACACACACAGCATCACTATAGGCGAGAGACACACACACACACAGATACACATACACACACAGCATCACTATAGGCGAGAGACACACACACACACACAGATACACAGATACACATACAAACACACACACATCCCTATAGGCGAGACACACACACAGGTGACACACACACACACACACACACACACACAGCATCCCTATAGGCGAGACACACACACACATACACAAAGCATCCCTATAGGAAACACACACAGCATCCCTATAGGAGAGACACACACACACATACACATACACAAAGCATCCCTATAGGAGACACACACAGGCGTGACACACACACACAGCATCCCTATAGGAGAGACACACACACTCAGGTGTCTCACACACACACACACACAGATACACACACACACACACACACACACAGCATCCCTATAGGCGAGACACACACACACACACACACACACACACACACACACAGCATCCATATAGGCGACACACACAGGTGTGACACACACAGATACACACACACACACACACAGAGAGGCCGCAACTCCCCCCCTCCTCCATCATGCATTAAAACCTTCCGTAGTATAACATAATATAATATTATATAACACTACATTATATAATATGATCTGATGTAATATAATATAGAATAAGAATGTATAGAAGCGGAGCGTCCAGCACCTGAAGCGGCCCCCGCAGTGCTGGCAGCGGTCCCCCAGCCAGCCGGCGGCGCACAGGCAGCCGCCCGCCGCCGCCGCGTCGCACCGGCCGCCGTGCAGACACCGCGCGGCGCACTGCTCCTCCTCCTCCTCCTTCTGCACCTCCTTCCCGCCGACAGAGCCAGAGCCTGAGCCTCCTCCTCCAGAGCCTCCAGCCGCGGAGGAGGAGGAGGAGGAGGAGAGCCGCCGGCGGCCAGCGGACCCACCGCCCAGCAGGCGAGGAGCAGGAGGAGCAGCAGGAGCGGCGTGAGGCCCGGCCGCGACGGCGGCCGGGCCTCACGCCGCTCCTGCTGCACCTCCTGCTGCTCCTCCATCATCCTCCTCCCGCCGAACATGATGGCTGCTCCTGCTCCTCCTGCTGCTCCTGCTGCTGCTGCTGCTGTTCCTCCTGCTGCTCCGTTAGCTCCGCGGCGGGAAAACGAACGCTCCGATTCCCGCGCTTCTGACGGAGAACCCTTAATATCAATATTAATATTATTATTAATATTATTGTTGTTGTTATTATTCTGGTTGTTGTTGTTGTTGTTGACAGGTCCCCGGCGGCGGCTCCTCTCCGCTCCTCCTCCTCCTGCTCCTCCTGCTGCTGCTGCTCCCCAGCGCCGCACCGACCTGCGTCTGCTGACGACAGGAAAGTGGCGGAGCGGGCGACCCCGGAAGTGACGGAACGGGACGGGACGGGATCGCACACCACCACCACCACCACCACGCGAGGGAGGGAGGGAGGGATGAGGCGTGGGGGGAGAGAGTGATAGAGAGAGGGAGGGGGAGGGAGGGAGGAGGCGTGGGGGGAGAACTGGATAGAGAGAGGGAGGGGGAGGGAGGGAGGAGGGAAGGAAAAAGGGAGGGAGAGAGGGATAGATAGAGAGGGAGGGAGGGAGGAGGCGTGGGGGGAGAGAGGGATATAGAGAGGGAGGGAGGGAGGAGGCGCAGAGGGAGGGAGGGAGGGAGGAGAGAAGGAAAAAGGGAGGGAGAGAGAGAGAGAGGGAGGGAGGGAGAAAGGGAGGTCGGGGGGAGAAATGGAGGGAGGGAGGCGCGGGGGGGAGGGAGGGAGGCGCAGGGGTTTAAACAGTCAGGGATGATTATGAGCATTGATATGTTGACTAATATTTTCCATCCTCATCCTCATCCTCTTATCCGGGGTCGGGTCGCGGTGGCAGCCGGCTAAGCAGGGCCCCCCAGGCTTCCTTCTCCCCAGCCACACTCTCTAGTTCCTCCTGGGGGATCCCGAGGCGTTCCCAGGCCAGACGAGATATATAATCCCTCCAACGGGTTCTGGGTCTGCCCCGGGGTCTCCTCCCAGTTGGATGTGCCCGGAAAACCTCTAAGGGGAGGCGCACGGGGGGCATCCTAATCAGATGCCCGAACCACCTCAGCTGACTCCTTTCGACGCGGAGGAGCAGCGGCTCTACTCCGAGCTCCCTCCGGATGTCTGAGCTCCTCACCCTATCTCTAAGGCTGAGCCCAGCCACCCTGCGGAGGAAACTCATTTCGGTCGCTTGTATCCGCGATCTCATTCTTTCGGTCACGACCCAAAGCTCGTGACCACAGGTGAGGGTTGGAACGGAGATGGACCAGTAAATTGAGAGCTTCGCCTTCCGGCTCAGCTCCCTCTTCACCACAACGGACCGGTACAGCGCCCGCATCACTGCAGACGCTGCACCAATCCGTCTGTCCATCTCCCGCTCCATTTTGCCCTTACTCATGAACAAAACTCCTTCGCTTGAGGCAGCAACTCATTTCAAACCCGGAGGGAACACTCCATCGTTTTTGGCATTTGAATGTCTGTGAAGTTTTCCTGACTATTTTATCTATTTGTTTTAACGTATATGATTTTATTGCCTTGTTCTTATTTTTAACTGCTTTTATGTTTCACTGTACAGCACTTTGGTCATCCTGTGGTTGTTTTAAATGTGCTATATAAATAAACTTGATTTGATCGTTTTCCGGCAGAGAACCATGGCCTCAGATTTGGAGGTGCTGACTCTCATCCCGACCGCTTCACACTCGGCTGCAAACCGCCCCAGTGCATGCTGGAGGTCACGGTCTGATGTAGCCAACAGAACCACATCATCTGCAAAGAGCAGAGATGCAATTCTGAGGTCCCCAAACCGGACACTCTCCTCACCTCGGCTGCGCCTTGAGATTCTGTCCATGAAGATCACGACAGAATCGGTGACAAGGGACAACCTTGGCCAATACCCACAGCTCGCACTTTGTTTGTACAAGGACCGAATGGCACGTACCAACGGCCCCGGTACCCCCCACAGGATTCCCCGGGGGACACGGTCATAAGCCTTCTCCAAGTCCACAAATCACATGTAGACTGGATGGGCAAACTCCCATGCGCCCCCCAACAACCCTGCGAGGCTAAAGAGCTGGTCCACTGTTCCACGGCCAGGACGGAATCCGCATTGTTCCTCCTGAAGCTGAGGTTCGAGAATCGGCCGGAGCCTCCTTTCCAGCACCCTGGAATAAACTTTCCCGGGGAGGCTGAGCAGTGTGATACCCCGATAATTGGAGCACACCCTCCGGTCCCCTTTTTTGAAAATGAGGACCACCACCCCGGTCTGCCATTCCACAGGTACTGTCCCCGACCTCCACGCAACATTGACTAGGCGTGTCAGCCACGACAGCCCGACAATGTCCAGAGCCTTCAGCATCTCATGGCGAATCTCATCCACACCTAGTGAGGAGCTTTTTGACAACTTCAGCAACCTCTACCAAGGATATGGGTGAGGCTTCCCCCGAGTCTTCAGACTCTGCCTCTTCCACAGAGGACGTCCTGGTCGGGTTCAGGAGCTCCTCAAAGTGTTCTTTCCACCGCCTGACAACATCCTCACTCTGGGTCAGCAGTTCTCCTCCCCGACTGAGCACAGCCTGAGCCAGGCCCTGCTTTCCCTTCGCCGGACGGTTTGCCAGAACTTCCTTGAGGCCAACCGAAAGTCCTTCTCCATGGCCTCCCCGTTGCCGCCACGACAGGCACTTTTGACCACAGCTCCGAGCTGCAGCCTCTACAATGGAGGCTCTGAACATGGTCCACTTAGGTTCCATGTCCCCAACCTCCCCCGGGATGCACGAGGAGTTCTTCCGGAGGTGGGAGACCTCACGGACAGGGGGCTCACAGACAGGGGCATCCACCAGATGTTCCCAGTTCCCCCTCACTACACGTTTGGGTTTACCAGGTCTGTCTGGCAGCCTCCCGCGCCATCTGATCCAACTCACCACCAGGTGGTGATCAGTCGACAGCTCTGCTCCTCTCTTCACCGAGTGTCCAAAACATGCGGCCACAGATCTGCTGATACGATTACAAAGTCTATCAGCGACCTTTGGCCTAAGGTGGTCCGGTACCAGGTACACTTGTGGACCACCCTATGTTCGAACATGGTGTTTGTTATGGCCAGTCCATGACTAGCACAGAAGTCCAATAACAAAACACCACTCTGGTTCAGATCAGGCAGGCCGTTCATCCCAATCACTCCCCTCCAGGTTTCTCCATCATTGCCCACGTGTGCGTTGAAGTCCCCCAGTAGAACTATGGAGTCCCCGGATGGAAGCTTTTCCAGGATGCCACCCAAGAAGGCCCGATACTCTGAACTGCTGTTTGGTGCGTAAGCACACACAACAGTCTGAGCCTTTTCCCCCAGTGACTTGCAGTCGCATGGAGGCGACCCTCTCGTTCACCGGAGAGAACTCCAACACAGCGGTGCTCAGCCGGGGACTTGTGAGTATCCCCACACCCGCCTGGCGCCTCACACCCTGGGCAACTCTGGAAAAGGAGAGGGTCCAGCCCCTCTCCAGGAGTTTGGTTCAAGAACCGGTGCTGTGCGTGGAGGTGAGCCCAACCATATCTAGTTGGTACCGCTCCACCTCCCGCACCAGCTCCGGCTCCTTCCCCGCCAGCGAGGTGACGTTCCACGTCCCTAGAACCAGTCGGCGATGCCGGGGATCCGCACGCCCAGGACCCCGCTTTTGCCTACCGCCCGGTTTACAACGCAGCCGACCCCAATGACTCTCCCTGCAGGTGGTGAGCCCACAGGGAGGCGACTCCACGTCGTCCTTTCGGGCTTGGCCCGGCGGGCCCTGTGGATCCAGGCCCGGCCAGCAGACGCTCGCCGACGAGCTCCCCTCCCAGGTCTGGCTCCTAGAAGGGGGCCCCGGTTTCCCTTGTCTGGGGCGGGAGTCTTTTCATGGGATCTTTGAATCGCTCTTAGTCTGGCCCCTCCCCTGGGACCACTTTGCCTTGGGAGACCCAACCAGGGGCTAATGCTCCGGACAACACAGCTCCCAGGGTCACCCAAACCCCCCCCCCACCGCGATAAGGTGGCGATTCATTTATTTTCATTTCTGTATTTATTTATTTTATTTTATGTTTTAGTTTCTTCTGTTGGTAGTTTATATGAACACGTTGTAATAGCTTCATTGTGTACTGGTTGTACTAGATTACTGAATTGATATTGTAATGACCAGACTTAATAAAAGTACTTTAAATAAAATCATCATGGATGAGGTTAGTAATATAATTACACAATTAAAATGGTTAAAATAGCAAGGTGTAAAAGGCTGAAGAAGGAAAATTGGGAGATCTAAATATCCCGGGATAACGATATCGATGGTTTTGCTTCACTAGCCTTATAATACATCTTTTAAAATGAACTCACACCCTTTATGATGTTTATTCTGTTGCATTGTGATGATAGAACACAAAAGCATGGAGGGCTATGTGACTCATGTACATGTAAAGCACTGAAATGATGAATGGCCGGTGTGATTGACAGGTGCTGTATAAACACCATGTTGGTTTAAACTGAGAGCTGTATTGATTCATGCTCAGTAGGGTACGAGTTATTATGCAACGACCCACAAGTCAAACAAAACACACACACACACACACACACACACACACACACACAACACACACAAAACACACACACAGGACACCGGTGTAGAAACATTATAGAACGGTTTATTAAATTTAAGACTCGGAAGAAGTCATCATCGTGGAGCTCATTAAGGTCACCGCCAACCCCAAACGGATTGATCAGGAAACATAAATAAAATTAATCAACATATTTACAGAGTTTCAAAATGTGTCCAGTGGGAACTCAGGCCCATCGTGGGGCTGGGGGGGGGGGGGGGGGGGGCATCGGTGCTCGGCTAGTGTGGTCTGGGAGGGTCAACAGTGGAGGTCGGCTCGCACGCGGGAGGCACAGACACGGCGATGTCGATGGCAGAGGCGGCGCCGGCTTCCCTCGGACGGCTGGCCGGGTCTACAGTACTTCCATGATGACGAGGTGCTCCCTTCCTCTCCAGAATACATCGTTTACATCGTTAAAAACAAAACAATAGACAACAACGACAAAGAAGGAATTTGCATTAAACTTCATTCAGCTTCCATTTTAAATGCCAACACTGGCGTCGTCATGCCAACTAAATGCCCGGGAAAGCGATCCGGAATGCCCTTTTAAACTTTACTTATTGATTGATTGATCAGGTTCCTCAGCCCCGGTGAGCAATCATTCACATTGATTAGGAGTCATGTACAACAGAGCGCAGAGCGGACAGACGGACTCTAAATCTTTACAGTTGTAAGAACTTCCCTAAAAAATGCTTTTTACATTTCCCGAAAACCGGCAGCATCCCCAAAAGAGGTCGATCCGTAGAAAAAGTACAATCATTCAAGCACTTTACACTTCAGACTCTCCCCGCTCGGGCCACGCCCACACGGCCGGCCACGCCCACTCTCACTCGGTCCAGGTGTGCGAGACCCGCCCCCCGTCACCCGCCCACGGCCCACGCAGAGGAGGAGCCGCTGCACCCGGAGGCCGCGACGCCGAGAGAGCGGGTGTGTGTTGTGTTTTAGAGCGCGAGCGTCGTGCGGTGCCAGAGGGGAGGTGTTTACCACAGCTCCTCTCCAGCGGTGGGCGGGAACTAAACTAGAGAGAGAGAGAGAGAGAGGGGGGGTGGGGCGCTCATTGTTCTCTTTGGTAAGCACCTCCCCCCTCCCTCGCCGCTAACCCCCGCCCCCGCACCCAACCGGAAGCACGGATGAAGGCCAGCCCCGCCTCCCGGGCGGGGTGAGCCGGTCTGGAAGGCACAGGCCAACATTCAGCGATGCACAACATCGCCCCCCGACGGTCCGTCCCTTTCTCCCACAATGCACCAGGGCTCATTTACAAAAGCGAGGTGACTGCATTATTATTATTCTTATTCTTATTATATATACAAAGGTTTATCTCGATTGGCCCCCTGCTAACAAACCAAACGCGGTTTAATTCAACGCGTTCCTTCATATCCTATATGTACAAAACGCACATGCTACGGCAGTCTCTTTAGTCCCGCCCCCTCCCCCCCCCCCCCTCGGCCAATCAGGGGCCGCGCAGTGTGGAGGGAGAAGGAGGTGGGAACGTGTGTGTGATTCAGTCGCCCTGCTCCCCACAGTCTCCTCCCACCAGACGTGATTAGTCGCCTGTTATTAGAAAAAACCTCAAAAAACGTGTGTCCAAAAAGATTGAAAAAACGTAACAAAATGTTTTAAAAAAGACAGGTCGTAAATTTTTGGTCTTCCAAATCAGGCATACTCTGGCGTGTAGGAGCGGGTTCCACGTCGGACAGGAAGTGAGGTCGTAGTCAGGCAGGAAGTGAGGTCATCGTCGGACAGGCGCCCCACAGCCACAGGTCAGGTTCACAGCCAATTACAGTTTTACTAAACCAACTAAAGGATGAAGACGCTTTGGACAATACTGTCTGAGAGGCGGAGCCTGCAGCACCGCTAACGGACTGGTCTGGTCTGGTCTGATGGTCTGGTCTGGTCTGGTGTGTTCTGGGATGGTCTGGACTGATGGTCTGGTCTGGTCTGATCTGGGCTGGACTGGTCAGGTTGGTCTGGTGGTCAGGTTTGATCTGGTGGTCTGGAGTGGTCTGGTAGGTTCTGGTCTGGTAGGTTCTGGTCAGTTCTGGTCTGGTCTGGTGTGTTCTGGTCTGGACTGGACTGGTCTGGTCTGACCCATCACGAGTGGAAAGTGTATAAGTACTAGTAACCAGTCGGACCAGCACCAGACCAGCTAACTAGTAATCAGTCGGATCAGCACCAGACCAGCTAACTAGTAACCAGTCGGACCAGCACCAGACCAGCTAACTAGTAACCAGTCGGACCAGCACCAGACCAGCTAACTAGTAACCAGTCGGACCAGCACCAGACCAGCTAACTAGTAACCAGTCGGACCAGCACCAGACCAGCTAAATAACAGACAGGCTTCAACACAGAGTAAGAGAGGGCGGGTCTAGAGTAAGAGGGGGGCGGGGTTAGAGTAAGAGGGGGGCGGGGTTAGAACGGTGGGTTGGGGCTTGAGTAAGAGGGAGGCGGGGTTAAAATATGGGGACATGGTTAGGGCATGAAGGGGCGGGGCTATCGTAACGCCCACGCTCAGAGCAAGGGGGCGGACTTGATGTCAGAAGGAGGAGCAGGGGGTTGTGGGGGGCGGAGTCCTCAGGAGGAGGAGGAGGAGGAGGCGTGGCGGGGCGGGCGGCCCATGGAGGAGGCGCTGTAGGTGCGTGAGCGCTGGCGCAGCGCCGGGCGGCAGGGCAGCTCCAGGTCCTGGAAGAGAGGAGTCTCTGTGATGCCAGCAGCCTCAGGACGCTCAGCGGGGTTCCAGGATAGCATGCTGCGTACCATACCCAGCTACACACACACACACACACACACAGACACAGACACACACACACACACACACACACACACACACACACACACACACACACACACACACAACACACACGACACAACACAACACCAACACACACCACACGCGGAGAGAGACACACAGAGACACACACAAGAAATATAGTCAGTTAGCTTTCTTCACATACATTTCACAATTTCTACATGTTCAACACACACACACACACACACACACACACACACACACACACACACACACACACACACACACACACACACACACACACACACACACACACACACACACACACACACACACACACACACACACACACGGGGGATTAGCCGGCCTGTGCAGGGCAGGTGGGCAGCAGATTAAGGTGTTCTGCTAATCTGATTACAGGAGCAGGGTTACAGTAACAGTTACTGCAGGAGGTTCAACAGTCTGCCACACGTCCAGGTAAAGGAAGTCACGTCTGCTTTCATGATCCCTCATCCGGTCGGAGAGTCTTCTTTATAAGACACCTACAAGCCGCATGTCTCACCAACACCAGCTGACAGAGAGACAATACCTCAGACCACCAGTAGGCGGCAGACAGACAGACAGAGAGGCAATATCTCAGCTCACCACTGGGTGGCGGCGGACAGACAGAGGAGATACCGCAGCCCACCGCCAGCAGGAGGCGCCAGAGGGTCACTCACCTCCTGAAGGTTGTTCTTGGAGAAGGCGTCTGGGAACCGCAGCGCGCGCACCTCCGTCAGCGTCTGCTCAACACAGGAAGTAAACACCTGGTTAGGAGTCGACTTCCTGTAGCCAGGAGCAGACTATCTGAGGCTAACGGACAATTGAAGGCACTTATTATCTGGAAGTAAATAGGTATCACTTTACATTCAAAAGGGCAATAAGTGGGTAATAAGTACGGTATTAGACAATAATAACAATCATTTCAATAGAATAAGTATGTATAGGACCAGGTACATGTACAATTCTACATTATATGCATATATAAGTATACATTCTCTTTACATTTCGGGCATTTGGCAGACACTTTTATCCAAAGCGACTTACAATAAGTACATTTACTATATGTGTGTATACATTATCTATACATATACGTGTACATATGTGTATCATGTACTGTATGTTGGAGTATGTATTTGGGGTTTGCATATTAAGTGTTTATATATGCATTATCTATATAATATACGTACAGGAGGTCAACATATAAAGTGTGTTTATATATTTATTATCTATGATCTAATATACATAGCGCATGTCCACCAGTACACATGATCTATAAACTGTAATATTAATATTATATTAAGAATATTAAGGTGATGTCCAGAAGTTCCCACCCACCTGGACTCTCTCCATCTGCGTGTGGAACGGCCAGATCAGCTCGAACAGGATGAGACCCAGTGAGTAGATGTCCACCTTGTGGGAGTAGGAGTTCCCCGACAGCTGAACACACACACGCACACACACACACACACACACGGACACACACGGACACACACACATGGACACACACACACGCACACACACTTCAGTCACCTCTTACACTGAGCAAACTGCCAAAAAAACACATCAACTAAGAATAAATTCTACTGCCAGTTTAACGACCCGCTTTCAGTTTGATTGTCTTTGTTTGGAGCAGTTACAAGCTCTATAACCGTGCTCTATAACCGTGCTCTATAAAGGTGCTCTATAACCGTGCTCTATAACCGTGCTTTATATACGTGCTCTATAACCGTGCTCTATAACCGTGCTCTATAACCGTGCTCTATAACCGTGCTCTATAAAGGTGCTCTATAACCGTGCTCTATAACCGTGCTCTATAACCGTGCTCTATAACCGTGCTTTATATACGTGCTCTATAACCGTGCTCTATATACGTGCTCTATAACCGTGCTCTATAACCGTGCTCTATAAAGGTGCTCTATAACCGTGCTCTATAAAGGTGCTCTATAACCGTGCTCTATAACCGCTGCTCTATAACCGTGCTCTATAAAGGTGCTCTGACAGTAGATGGAGCCAGAGAGCCAGGTTTCCTCACACAGCGGTTTATAGTTCATCGCTTCCTCTTAATGTTTTGATGAGATCTGCGTTTTATGTTCATACTGGGACTCAGCAGCACTCTCATAAGTAGTAATTAAACTGAACATTTTGAATCAATGCTGCTGTTGCTGATGGAGATGGAGCAATGATGCTGCATCCAAGCCAACAAACTGTATGATATTTAATAAAGCATTTTATGAGGATCACATAACTCAACCCATAACTTATATTTCTACTATTTCTAAGTTTTGACTTAATAGTTCAGTCTCTATACCAGAAATTGATGTTTAAAGTCTTTTAATACTAAAAGACATACACTTTTTTTTTTTGAAATTGAAAAAATGTATTTCCAACAAATGAATTCCAACAATTAAAGATTAAAGAGTTAACCACAATAATAATAATTTCCAGAAAAACAATTGGTATCCACGAATACCCCTCCTCACCTGTTCGGGGCTCATGTAGAGCTTGGTGCCCACCTGGCCCGTGTGGCGGGTGAGGGCGGGCATGGGGGTGAGGGGAGCCTGCTCCTCCTCATCTTCCTCCTGGTCCATGGCTGTCACCAGGCCGAAGTCGCCCACCTTCACCACGTCGTCCATCGTGAAGAAGATGTTGGACGGCTGCACACAGACAGGCAGGCAGACAGACAGACAGACAGACAGACAGACACATACAATTATTTAGACAGATATAGCGATAGGATTCACGGTTAGTGGGAATAATCATTTTTGCGTCACAATTTTTTATTTTCACTGAAAAAAATCCTCATGTTGTGACATTGGTTCAGATGTTTTATTACATCTGGAGATAAAAACATGTGTAGGTCAGCAGGACATGACTGCAGAACTGCGTAAACGGGAAATGGATTGAATTTATAAAAAGTGCTTCACAGTATTGCCTCACATTCACACATTCATACACAGACGGCCGTGCCAACCATGCAAGGGAACAACCAACACGTCAGGATGTTCTATATATAGATCATCATCCCATGTACAATGGTGTTATAAATGTAAATATACTCATTTTATATATAACACACAACATCTTCTGTGATTTGGATATTGCACTTGGCTATACTGTGTTGTTGGATAACGTTCAGATGAATTGTTGGGCCCTAGTTCCTGCCCCGTGTGTTTGGAGAGGGTCGGGTCGTATCGTCTGACAGCATAACGAGTAACGAGACTTTCACGTTCACCTGGCCGCTCGACAGGTCTCCGGTGGCCTCCCCACGCGGGCAAACACACGTCCCGGAGAGGCCGCGGGTTTGATTCCCGCCTGCATGATCTCTGCTCGCTTTGAAAGCCTAGAGCTACTGACGATCTGTGATGTCTCGTCCGTTAAAAAGCCCCCAGAAACACGAAGACCCTGCAGATTTGCGGCCCCGTTTCACCGTCAGCTCCGTGTCCTGGTGAGTACTCGGTCTAATGGGCGACCGCCGTCTCCACTGGAAGTGTTTAATTATTAACACATTATTACAGCTCCAGACTAAATTATTCCTGCATTAACACCTACAGAACTTAATCTCTCAGATGTCCTCAGTCTTACTCGCACTATGAAGTCATCGCAAAGGGGAGAAAAAAACCCAAGAGGTGAGAATGATTTACATGAAGGCGGAGAATTTGAGCTCAGTTATACTCTTAGCTGAGGTTATGCATAATGAACCAAAGTTAAGGTTAATGGAAAATATGTCCTTTCACAGTGTGTGGGCGCATGTGTGTGTGCATGTTCGTTCTGCCTTTTCTATTTTTCATATTTCTTATCCCTGCTGTTTTTTTTACTTTAAATATTGTAAATATTCTAGATGTTCTGATTCTGATCCGTCCAATTCAAGTTATCTTTAGTATTCTTTTGCACATTCCATTGGGCATCGCCACTTTTAATTTCACTGCACATCCTGTATGTGTATGTGACGAATAAAGTTCTTGAATCTTGAATCGTATGTGTGCCTGCGTGTGTGCATGTGTGCGTGTGTGCGTGTGTGCGTGTGTGTGTGTGTGTGTGTGGTCACCTTGAGGTCTCTGTGCATGAGGCCCTTGCTGTGCAGGAAGTCGACGGCCTCGGCGATCTGCAGGAAGATCTCCAGACACTCGTTGCGATCCCTCTGCTCCGGCCCGCACCGCTGGGCCATCCAGTCCTTCAGGTTCTCCTTACGACACAGCTGCATCTGGATGTACAGGTACACCTGGGGACCAGCGAGGTAAACACCAGTTAATACACCTGTACAGGTACACCTGGGGACCAGCAAGGTAAGCACCCGCTAACACACCTGTACACCTGGAGACAACAAACATCCATGTTCTCACACCTGTACAGGTAGGTACATCTCGAAACGAACAGAACTGTACAGGAACAGCTTCCCACACCTGCCCGCAGCAAGGTGCAATACACTGGTTGTTGCCACACCTTGCTGTACAGGTAGGTACACCTTTTCACACTAAGGTACAACACACCTTTTAACCCAATTTTAGAGGTACACCTGCCCACACCAAGATACAATCCACCTGAACACACCTGTACCACTACAGCTGCCCCGTACAAGGTACAATACACACACTACATAACACTAAAAAACACCGGTACAGCTACAGCTGTTGAAACACCTGGACAGGTACACTCGTTTAAACACTTTTCAGTTCAGTTCAAAGACACACTGACCTTGGGCGAGGGCTGGTTCCTGGCGGGGGTGTGGGTGGGGATCGCCAGGGCGAGGGAGGTGGGCCTGGGTGGAGAGGAGGAGGCGGACGGAGCGTTCTCCAGGCTCCTTGTGCAGGAGGAGGAGGAAGACGAGGAGGAGGAGCTGTCCGCCTTCTCCGTCAGCGTGCCGGGGCTGTTGCCCTCGGAGACTTCGCCATCTGCGTCGCGGTCGCAGCCGGAGTCCTCGAATACGATGTCGAAGGAGGAGGAGGTGCAGTCGCCGTGGCAACGCCGGGGGCACAGCTCAAAGGAATGGGGGGTGTCGGAGACCTCGGCCTCCACCTCTGCCTGGCTGTCCCGATCCGACGTCAGGCTGTCCTGCAGGGGGCCCCGCGAGGGCCCGAGGGACACGCCCCCCGCCGCCGCCGCGCCCCCGCCAACGCTGGACGACGTGTCGGCGCACGGCCCGAACGCCACCGGCGTGACGGAGCTGGACACGGGCACCTTGACGGACAGCGCCTCCATGTGGTCAGGCTGCGTCAGCGGCCAGTCGGTGGTGCTACAGGGTGGAGGAGGACGGAGCATTTTCAAAAACTGCAGGTTCCAAAAAATTCCTGCGTTGTCTTTACTGAATCTTTACAATGCGCCGTTTGTGTGTGTGTGTGAGGTCTGTAGTCCAGGCTCCTGTGAGTGTTATGGTGTAATACCAGGTGTGTGTGTGTGAGGTCTGTAGTCCAGGCTCCTGTGAGTGTTATGGTGTAATACCAGGTGTGTGTGTGTGAGGTCTGTAGTCCAGGCTCCTGTGAGTGTTATGGTGTAATACCAGGTGTGTGTGTGTGTGAGGTCTGTAGTCCAGGCTCCTGTGAGTGTTATGGTGTAATACCAGGTGTGTGTGTGTGTGAGGTGGTACCTGGCGTCCAACCAGCGCTGGTCGCTCTCCTCCTGCCAGCCCTCGGGGGGGGTCTCCTGCCAGGCGTTGAAGTAACGGATGATCCCCGGGTGCTCCAGCTTGGCCAGGGCCTTCACCTCTCGCATCACCTTCTCCCGGGCCACCTCCCTGGACACAGTCAGGACCCCGTAACACAGTCAGGACCCCGTAACACAGTCAGGACCCCGCAACACACAGTCAGGACCCCACAACACAGTCAGGACCCCGCAACACAGTCAGGACCCGGCAACACAGTCAGGACCCGGCAACACAGACATGACCCCGCAACACAGTCAGGACCCCGCAACACAGTCAGGACCCCACAACACAGTCAGGACCCCGCAACGTGCGTGCATGTGTGTGTGTGTGTGTGCATGTGTGTGTGCGTACGTGCACACTCGAGTGTGTGTGTGCGTACGTGCAACACAGTCAGGACCCCGCAACACAGTCAGGACCCCGCAACACAGTCAGGACCCCGCAACACAGTCAGGACCCCGCAACACAGTCAGGACCCCACAACACAGTCAGGACCCCGCAACGTGCGTGCATGTGTGTGTGTGTGCATGTGTGTGTGCGTACGTGCACACTCGAGTGTGTGTGTGCGTACGTGCAACACAGTCAGGACCCCACAACACAGTCAGGACCCGGCAACACAGTCAGGACCCCTCAACACAGTCAGGACCCCACAACACAGTCAGGACCCGGCAACACAGTCAGGACCCCTCAACACAGTCAGGACCCCACAACACAGTCAGGACCCCACAACACACAACAGTCAGGACCCCACAAAACAGTCAGGACCCAGCAACACAGTCAGGACCCCACAACACACAACAGTCAGGACCCCACAACACAGTCAGGACCCGGCAACACAGTCAGGACCTCACAACACACAACAGTCAGGACCCGGCAACACAGTCAGGACCCCACAACACATAACAGTCAGGACCCCAGATGACAGGTGGTACAACAGACAGGTGGTACCACAGACAGGTGTACCTGTTGGGCAGGCGGATCCTCTTGATGGCGTAGTTGCAGTCGTCCACTTTGTTGCGAGCCTCGACCACCACGCCGAACCCCCCCCGACCCAGACACTGCACCGGCTCAAAGTCCGTCAGGTACCTGGGGGGACGAAGAGCACCACCACCCTTCATCCTCACCTTCATCACCACCATCATCATAATGAGCCACTTTATCACCAAAACGTAAAGAAATAAATCAATTTTAAGATGAATTATCCCAGTATTGATAATCCATGTTTAGCTTTTTTCAAATGCTACAATTGGACAGAGCATGTGTGTGCGTGCGTGCATGTGTGTGTGTGTGTGTGGATGTGTGTGTGCGTACGTGCACACTCGTGTGTGTGCAGCACACTCCTGGGCGTGGATCACGGCCGCGAGTGATGAGCAGAATATATTCCGTGACGGTAGAGAGCTAATAAATCCAAAGTGTCACGGCCGCCTCCCCCGGGGACGGGCTGCTCATGAATGTAAACATGGGGCCCCAGTCACTACTGCTGCTGCGGTCCCCGGGGGGCCCCCTGGTGGCGGGCCGGGGGCGCTGCAGGGCGCGGCCCCCAGCTGGGGAGACAAGGTCACTCCCTGTTTGACGGCAAATATTGTGGCGGCGGTGGCGGCGGTCGACCAATCAGGCGCGAGCGGGAGAGCGGCAACCGGCAACCGCAACCGGCCGGCCCATCTGTCTCAGAGTCCTGCTGAGGTGGGAAGACCGCCGGTCACCATGGTAACAGCTCCCCCGTCCTGTTGCTGCACCGCACACACGCGCCACACACACACACACACACACACACACACCAGCAGGCTGGCGCAGTGTCTGTGTGTGTGTGTCTGTGTGTGTCTGTGTGTGTCTGTGTGTGTGTGTCTGTGTGTGTCTGTGTTGTGTCTGTGTGTCTGTGTGTGTGTGTGCGCGCGCCCCTTGAATGAGTGATTAGGTTAGCTAGCAAGTAAATTAACTAATTAATTAGCTAGTGAGAGAGTGAAGAGACCGAATGAGTGAACGAAAAAGTGAGCAAGTGAATGAAAGAGTGAATCAAAAAGTGACCGGGTGATGAGGGTGTATGTGCATGTGCACGTGTGTGTGTGTGTGTGTGTGTGTGTGTGCGCGCGTGTGTGTGTGCATCAACAACACTATTACAACACTTTACAACACTACTACAACAACACTACAACAGTACTACAACACTACTACAACAACACTACAACACTTACTACTACAACACTACAACAATACTACAATAACACTACTACAACTACACTACAACACTACAACAACACTACTACTACTACAACACTACAACAATACTACTACAACAACACTACTACAACTACACTACAACACTACTACTACAACACTACAACAATACTACAATAACACTACTACAACTACACTACAACACAGCAAGAAGGTCCTGGGATCGATTCCCACCTGGGGCGCTGTTGACTCGGGGTGCCCAGGTGGGTTATCTCCGGCCTTTCTGTGTGGAGTTTGCATGTTCTCCCCGTGCTCCCCGGGGTCCCCTTACGGAGTCAGAACCCCAATTAAAAACATGCGAAGAATCGCTTCTCCTGTCCAGTCCCTGACCAAGACGTGGACGAAAGATCTGGAGCTGATGGTCCCCGGGTGCTGTCAAGAACGGCTGCCCACTGCTCCTGGCTGCCCCTGGAGGGGCAGCATAACTCAGGATGGGTGAAAATGCAGAGACTTAATTTCCCACGGGCCACCCTCCCTCCCTGCATGTGTGTGTGTTTGGCGGCCACCACTTCAAAAACATGGTGTGTTTTGTGACCATAAAAGTGTGGATTAATAAAGTTGTTCTTCTTCTTCTTCTTCTTCTACCAACAACTACTACTACTAACAACACTACAACACTACTACACAACACTACTACAACAACACTACAACACTACTACTACAACACTACAACAATACTACAATAACACTACTACAACTACACTACAACACTACAACAACACTACTATACTACAACACTACAACAATACTACTACAACACTACAACACTACAACAATAACACTACTACAACACTACAACAATACTACAATAACACTACTACAACTACAACACTACAACAATACTACTACAACACATACAACAATACCTACAATAACACTACTTACAACTACACTACAACACTACAACAAACTACTACTACTACAACACTACAAAACTAACAACTACTACAACTACAACTACAACACACTACAACAACACATACTACAACACTACAACAATACTACAATAACACTACTACACTACACATACAAGCACTACAAACAAATACTACTACAACAACACTTACTACTACTGACAACACTACAGACAATACTACTCCAACACTACTACTACTACAATACAGGCACAACAATACTACTACAACACTAACAAAACCATACTACAAAAACACTAACTACAGACCTACACTACAACAGCCACAACCATACTACTACAACACCTACTACTACTACACAACACTACAACACTACTACTACAACACTACCAACAACTACCAAAACACTACTACAACTACCACTACAACACACACAACTACTACACACACTACTACTACTACAACACTACAACAGATACTACTACAACACTACTACTACTACAACACTACCAACAATACTACTACAACACACTACTTACAGCACACTACCAACACATACAACAACACTACTTACCAACAACACTAACACAGCTTACACTACAACACTACAACAACACTACTACAACACAACACTACAACACACTACAACACTACAACACTACAACAACACTACTACAACAACTACTACAACAACACTACTACTACAACAACTACTACAACAATACTACAACAACAACACTACTACTACTACAACACTACAACACCATAACTACTACAACACAACACTACTACTACAACACTACATACTACTACACAACAACACTACTACAAACAACACTACAACACTACTACTACAACACTACAACAATACTACAACAACACTACTACAACTACACTACTACTACAACAACACTAACAACACTACTACTACACAACAACACTACAACAACACTACTACTACAACACTACTACTACAACAACACTACAACAACACTACTACTACAACACTACTACTACAACAACACTACAACAACACTACTCCAACACTACTACAACAACACTACTACAACACTACTACTACAACACTACTACAACACTACTACTACAACAACACTACAACAACACTACTACTACAACACTACTACTACAACAACACTACTACAACACTACTCCAACACTACTACAACAACACTACTACAACACGACTACTACAACACTACTACAACACTACTACTACAACACTACTACAACACTACAACAACACTACTACAACAACACTACTACTACACGACTACTACAACACTACTACAACACTACTACTACAACACTACTACAACACTACAACAACACTACTACAACACTACTACAACAACACTACTACAACACGACTACTACAACACTACTACAACACTACAACAACACTACTACAACAACACCGTCAACCCACCTGGACACGTATTCGCTGGAGCGCGTCTCTATGGCAACCAGCTCCCGGGACTCCACCACCTGAAGGTGGAACTTGGTGTCGGTCTGACACTGGGTCTCTGACTCCTTCCTCTGCTGCGGGGGGGCGGGGCATGAGGGTCACATGATCAGCACACGGCCACACGTCACGTGACCAACAACAAACGCGAATGCGACTCTGAGAAGTGTGTGTACAAATATGAATACACGTATAGCACTATGACACTAATAGTGTTTTTACATTTACAAAGGAATACATTCACAGGAATGAAGTAAGCAAGTAAGCAAAGAGTATTGTCTGCCAAATGCCCTAAATGTAAATGTAATGGAAGATTAAAGGTCCTATATGTAAGAATCAGTGCATTCTAAGCTCCGTGGCTTGAGACAATAACAATCAGAAACTAATATTAGTAATAATTAATAATTAAACCTTGTACACATTTAAAAAAGCTATGAAATATATATATTTTTAAATTATCCACGCTTACATGTCACTTCGTTCCATTTTTCAGCGAAATCCGACCCGACTCAAATCTAAGAGAAAAACTAACATTAACCCATCAACCTGCTAGAACTAACATTAACCCATCAACCTGCTAGAACTAACATTAACCCTATCAACCTGTTAGAACTAACATTAACCCATCAACCTGTTAGAACTAACATTAACCTATCAACCTGCTAGAACTAACATTAACCTATCAACCTATTAGAACTAACATTAACCCATCAACCTGCTAGAACTAACATTAACCCATCAACCTATTAGAACTAACATTAACCCATCAACCTGCTAGAACTAACATTAACCTATCAACCTGCTAGAACTAACATTAACCTATCAACCTGTTAGAACTAACATTACCTATCAACCTGTTAGAACTAACATTAACCTATCAACCTGTTTAGAACTAACATTAACCTATCAACCTGTTAGAACTAACATTAACCTATCAACCTGCTAGAACTAACATTAACCCATCAACCTGCTAGAACTAACATTAACCTATCAACCTGCTAGAACTAAACATTAACCTATCAACCTGCTAGAACTAACATTAACCTATCAACCTGCTAGAACTAACATTAACCTATCAACCTGCTAGAAAACATTAACCTATCAACCTGCTAGAACTAACATTAACCTATCAACCTGCTAGAACTAACATTAACCTATCAACCTGCTAGAACTAACATTAACCTATCAACCTGCTAGAACTAACATTAACCTATCAACCTGCTAGAACTAAACATTAACCTATCAACCTGCTAGAACTAACATTAACCTATCAACCTGCTAGAACTAACATTAACCCATCAACCTGCTAGAACTAACATTAACCTATCAACCTGCTAGAACTAACATTAACCCATCAACCTGCTAGAACTAACATTAACCTATCAACCTGCTAGAACTAACATTAACCTATCAACCTGCTAGAACTAACATTAACCTATCAACCTGCTAGAACTAACATTAACCCATCAACCTGCTAGAACTAACATTAACCTATCAACCTGTTAGAACTAACATTAACCCATCAACCTGCTAGAACTAACATTAACCCATCAACCTGTTAGAACTAACATTAACCCATCAACCTGCTAGAACTAACATTAACCCATCAACCTATTAGAACTAACATTAACCCATCAACCTGCTAGAACTAACATTAACCCATCAACCTGCTAGAACTAACATTAACCCATCAACCTGCTAGAACTAACATTAACCCATCAACCTGCTAGAACTAACATTAACCTATCAACCTGTTAGAACTAACATTAACCTATCAACCTGCTAGAACTAACATTAACCTATCAACCTGCTAGAACTAACATTAACCTATCAACCTGCTAGAACTAACATTAACCTATCAACCTGCTAGAACTAACATTAACCTATCAACCTGCTAGAACTAACATTAACCTATCAACCTGCTAGAACTAACATTAACCTATCAACCTGCTAGAACTAACATTAACCTATCAACCTGTTAGAACTAACATTAACCTATCAACCTGCTAGAACTAACATTAACCTATCAACCTGTTAGAACTAACATTAACCCATCAACCTGCTAGAACTAACATTAACCTATCAACCTGCTAGAACTAACATTAACCCATCAACCTGCTAGAACTAACATTAACCTATCAAACCTGCTAGAACTACATTAACCCATCAACCTGCTAGAACTAACATTAACCTATCAACCTGCTAGAACTAACATTAACCTATCAACCTGCTAGAACTAACATTAACCTATCAAACCTGTTAGAACTAACATTAACCTATCAACCTGTTTAGAATAACATAACCCATCAACCTGCTAGAACTAACATTAACCCATCAACCTGTTAGAACTAACATTAACCTATCAACCTGCTAGAACTAACATTAACCTATCAACCTGCTAGAACTAACATTAACCTATCAACCTGCTAGAACTAACATTAACCTATCAACCTGCTAGAACTAACATTAACCTATCAACCTGCTAGAACTAACATTAACCTATCAACCTGCTAGAACTAACATTAACCTATCAACCTGCTAGAACTAACATTAACCTATCAACCTGCTAGAACTAACATTAACCTATCAACCTGTTAGAACTAACATTAACCTATCAACCTGCTAGAACTAACATTAACCTATCAACCTGCTAGAACTAACATTAACCTATCAACCTGCTAGAACTAACATTAACCTATCAACCTGCTAGAACTAACATTAACCTATCAACCTGCTAGAACTAACATTAACCTATCAACCTGCTAGAACTAACATTAACCTATCAACCTGCTAGAACTAACATTAACCTATCAACCTGCTAGAACTAACATTAACCTATCAACCTGCTAGAACTAACATTAACCTATCAACCTGCTAGAACTAACATTAACCTATCAACCTGTTAGAACTAACATTAACCTATCAACCTGCTAGAACTAACATTAACCTATCAACCTGTTAGAACTAACATTAACCCATCAACCTGCTAGAACTAACATTAACCTATCAACCTGCTAGAACTAACATTAACCCATCAACCTGCTAGAACTAACATTAACCCATCAACCTGCTAGAACTAACATTAAGCCCAATCAACCTGCTAGAACTAACATTAACCTATCAACCTGTTAGAACTAACATTAACCCTATCAACCTGCTTAGAACTAACATTAACCTATCAACCTGCTAGAACTAACATTAACCGCATCAAACCTGCTATAGAACTAACATTAAACCATCAACCTGCTAGAACTAAACATTAACCTATCAACCTGTATAGAACTAACATTAACCTTCAACCTGTTATGAATAATCATTAACCCATCAACCTGCTAGAACTAACATTAACCTATCAAACCTGCTAGAACTAACATTAACCCATCAACCTGCTAGAACTAACATTAACCTATCAACCTGTTAGAACTAACATTAACCTATCAACCTGTTAGAACTAACATTAACCCATCAACCTGCTAGAACTAACATTAACCTATCAACCTGCTAGAACTAACATTAACCCATCAACCTGCTAGAAACTAACATTAACCCATCAACCTGCTAGAACTAACATTAACCATCAACCTGCTAGAACTAACATTAACCTATCAACCTGTTAGAACTAACATTAACCATCAACCTGCTAGAACTAACATTAACCCATCAACCTGCTAGAACTAACATAACCTATCAACCTGTTAGAACTAACATGAACCTATCAACCTGCTAGAACTAACATAACCCATCAACCTGCTAGAACTAACATTAAACCTATCAACCTGTTAGAACTAACATTAACCCATCAACCTGCTAGAACTAACATTAACCCATCAACCTGCTAGAACTAACATTAACCTATCAACCTGTTAGAACTAACATTAACCTATCAACCTGCTAGAACTAACATTAACCCATCAACCTGCTAGAACTAACATTAACCTATCAACCTGTTAGAACTAACATTAACCTATCAACCTGTTAGAACTAACATTAGTTTCTGATTGTTATTGTCTCAACCCACGGAGCTCACAATGCACTGATTCTTACTTATAGTTCCTTTAAAGTAAGCAAATGTGACTTTTTTTGTTTCTTGCACGTTTGCATCGATATTATTATTGGGGCCACGGGGAGGGGGGCGTGGCCAGAGATAGGGGGGGGGCGTGGTCTCACCCGGGTGTAGGCCGCGGGCGCGGGCGGGTGGAAGAACTTGCGCACCACGTAGGTGGTGGCGGCGATGCAGAAGACCAGCGTGCCCAGGATCTCCTTCCACCAGGGCAGCAGCAGCACCGGGTCCTTCCGGCGACGCCCCGCCCCCTCGCCGCCTGGCCCCTCCCCCCCCGCCGCCCGGATCACGCTCACCGCCCCGTCACGCTTGCCCCGGTACCGCCGGCTGTACGGGAAGTAGTAACCGTTGTCTGGGGGGCGGGGAGAGAGGGGGAGAGAGGGGGAGGGAGGGCGAGAGATGGGGGAGAGATGGGGGAGAGGGAGAGACAGGGAGGGAGGGGAAGAGAGAGAAAGAGAGGGGGAGAGATGGGGGAGAGATGGGGGAGATGGGGAGAGATGGGAGAGGGAGAGGGCGGGAGAGGGGAGAGATGGGGGAGAGGGCGGGGAGAGGGGGACAGATGGGGGAGAGGGGGGGAGGGGGAGAGACAGGGAGGATAGAGAGAGAGAGACAGAGAGGGAGAGACGAAAACACAAAGTAAATACCGAGACTGCAGTTTATTTGAATACATTTGAAATAACTTAAAAGGAAACCACATAAATACGCATCACTAAGTACAGTGGCTCTGCATTCAGTCTGTCACACTCACTCACACAAGGCATGGTGGTGTTTCACAGTAAAAGCCCCTTTGCGTCGAGGTAGGATATTTCACAGTAAAAGCCCCTTCGCGTCGAGGTAGGATATTTCACAGTAAAAGCCCCTTCGCGTAGAGGTAGGATATTTCACAGTAAAAGCCCCTTCGCGTAGAGGTAGGATATTTCACAGTAAAAGCCCCTTCGCGTAGAGGTAGGATATTTCACAGTAAAAGCCCCTTACCGTAGGGGTACTGCAGGATAGACAGCGCTCCGTTGCTGTACTCGTCGTGGGAGTACTTATCGTTGTTCAGACACTTATCAAACTCCTCCGAGCCCACCAGCACGGGGGTCCGCGAGGGCGAGTCTGGAGAGAGAGACAGAGACAGAGACAGAGAGAGAGAGAGAGAGACCACAACCTGTTAATAATAATAATAATTTACTGACTAACTAGCCCTAACCTAAAGTCTGGGATCTCCGTTGCAATTGTATGAAGACTTTTTCCGATCAGGGTTTAATAATAAAAAAAAATGTGAGCCTGCCCGTTTATCCTTTCGGCCAATCACATTGCACCTCGTTAGTTTGCGGCCAATGGGAACTCACGGATGAGGGGCTTCCACTTGACGGTGGGGAGGGGCACCACGTCCTTCTCCCCCAGAGCTTTGGACGGAAACTTCTCAGCGTTCCGGACGGAGCTCTGTAGGTACAGCTGGCCCTGGAACATGCCTGGAGACACAACTTTATTTAAACATCCCCGGAGTTACAGTGCACACGACTTTATACAAACATCCCAGGTCACGCATTCAACACAACTTTATTTAAACATCCCCGGAGTTACAGTGCACACAACTTTATACAAACATCCCAGGTCACGCATTCAACACAACTTTATTTAAACATCCCAGGTCACACATTCAACACAACTTTATTTCCCTGTTAACACAACCACTCAATGCAACTTTATTTAAACATAAATGTACACATTCAATGCAACTTTATTTAAACTAGAACTACAACCACACACGCCTCGTTTGACTGTTCAATTTAGACCTAAGATAAAACTTTGTTTACACTAGAAGAACCTGCCTTAACTGTCCAATGAAACATTATTTAAACAAGATGGAACCTTTATCTGTCTTCATTTAAATGTTATTCAAATTAGACACACACACACACACACACACACACACACACACACACACACACACACACACACACACCAACCAACACACACACACCTAGTCCAACTGTCCAACCTGGGAATGTATGTGTGTGTATGTGTGTGTGAGTGTGTGTGTGCATGCCCATGTGTGTGTGTGTGTGTGTGTGTGTGTGTGTGTGTGTGTGTGTGTGTGTGTGTGTGTGTGTGTGTGTGTGTGTGTGTGTGTGAGTGAGTGAGTGAGTGAGTGAGTGAGTGAGTGAGTGTGTGAGTGAGTGTGTGTGTGCGTGCCCGTGTGTGTGTGTGTGTGTGTGTGTGTGTGTGTGTGTGTGTGTGTGTGTGAGTGTGTGTGTGCGTGCCCATGTGTGTGTGTGTGTGTGTGAGTGTGTGTGTGTGTGCGTGCCCATGTGTGTGTGTGTGTGTGTGTGTGTGTGTGTGTGTGTGTCTGTGCGTGCGTGCGTGTGTGTTACCCAGGTACACGCTGGACTGCGTGGCTCCCCTAGCCTTCTCCATGATGTCGTCGTCCTCCTCCTCCTCCACGTCTGATTGGCTGCTGTACGTGGTGTCGTCGAACAAGCTGATTGGTGTGACCTTGCCCCCGCCCACCAGCCACGCCGAGGCGATGGGCGTGCAGAACTGCACACACACACACACACACACACACACACACACACACACACACACACACACACACACACACACACACACACACACACACACACACACACACACACACACACACACACACACACACACACACACACACACACACACACAATGTTAGCCCCTAAGCGCTAGCTGACATTAGCTCCTACATGCTAGCTGATGTTAGCTCATGTGCGCTAGCTGAGGTTCGGGTGGAGGAGGAGGAGAGGAAAGGGTGGAGGAGAAGAGTAAAGGTTAAGGTGGCGGAGGAGGAGGGGGAGGAGGAGGAGGAGGAGAGTTCAGGGTAGCTGGTACGTGCTAGCTGACGAGCTGGACTCTAACCTGGTGCTCCCAGACCAGCTGTCCACTGGGCTTGGTGCTGAAGGCCATGACCTTCCAGTCGGGCACGGACACCTTGATGACCAGGTCCAGGTCCAGGTGGTGGGGGTTCTGCTGGGACCCCTCCTGCTGCTGCTGCTGGGGGCGGGGCTCCTCCGTGATGACCCGCTGGCTGTCCTGACGCTCCGCCTCCCGCCACGCCGCGTCCCCCCCGCCGCCCGCCCCCTCCCCCTCCAGGAAGTTCAGGTTGGACTGGACCTCCGGGAGGAACTTCAGCTCAAAGTTCCCCACGCTGAAGTTCCACCTGAGGGGGGGCAGGTGAAGAGGAAATCATCACGCTCACGGTTAGATATTTGTATTCCCCAGCCAAAGATCCACCACTGTAAGAGGTTCAAACAGTTCAAACGAGGTTCCAGTCGGGACGTACTTCTCGAGGCCCGAGCGCGGCCGCACCGCCCGCACCGTCTTCTGGGTCCTCTGGAGCAGCAGGACGTCCTCGGGCTCCACCTCCTCCTCCTCCCAGCGGTTGCAGCCCACCGTGGAGCAGATGTAGAGGAGCTGAGCCACGGGAGAACACAGGCAGACGTGAGGAACCACAAGGAACCAAGAGGAACCACAAGGAACTGAGGGGATCCAAGAGGAACCAAGAGGATCCGAGAGGAACCACATGGAACCGATAGGAACCACATGGAACCGAGAAGAACCACATGGAACCGAGAAGAACCACATGGAAACAAGAAACGTTACTGATGGGTTTGAAGTCTCCTTTGGAATCACATTCTTTCCATTTCTGCCATTAAGTGTTCTGCGTTCAATACTCAAATTCTCCCTCAACTTTCTGCATTAATCATATTGATCCTCGATGATTTCAGGTGAAGCTTTTTCCTCCAACGTCATGTACAGATGTTATTAAGGATCAGTGTACGGTGTACTGGCCATACAGCGGCACGCAGGACTGGTTTCCCTGGTGGTACGCTACTGGTTCTGCAAGTGCTCCGGGTCCTGGTCCTACCTTGCCGCTGTAGGCCCCTAGGCCGTAGGTGGTGAGGGCCTTGCCCCCCACCAGCACGGTGTCCTCCCCCAGGCGGTAGGAGGACTCCAGCAGGGACTCCACGCTGAAGGGAACCGCCTCCATGCTCTCACGGTCCCGGTTCCACTGGAACAACGCTCCGTCCAGAGAGGGGATGAACATCTTGTTGCCAAACACCTGCAGGGCGGAGGAGAGCAGGGGGGTTAGGGTGGAGGAGGAGGAGGAGGAGGAGGAGGAGGAGAAGAGGTTGGCGTGGAGGTGGAGAACAGAGTGGTTAGGGTGGAGGAGATCAGATAGGTTAGGGAGGAGGAGGAGGAGGAGGAGAACAGAGAGGTTAGGGTGGAGGGGAACAGAGAGGTTAGGGTGGAGGAGAACAGAGGGGTTAGGGTGGAGGAGAACAGAGAGGTTAGGGTGGAGGAGAAGAAAGAGGTTAGGGTGGAGGAGAACAGAGAGGTTAGGGTGGAGGAGAACAGAGAGGTTAGGGTGGAGGGGAACAGAGAGGTTAGGGTGGAGGGGAACAGAGAGGTTAGGGTGGAGGAGGAGAGGAGAGGCTAGGAGAGTTTAAGGTGGAGGAGGAGAGTAAAGGTGAAGGTGGAGGAAGCTAGGAAAGGTTAAGGTGGCGGAGGAGGAGGAGAGATTAGGGTAGAGGAGCAGGAGAAAGAGTTGAAGATGGAGTAGGAGGCGAGGAGAGGTTAGGGTGGATGATGAGGAGGAGGAGGAGGAGGAGGAGGATGGTTTAAGTTTACATTTACATTTAGGGTATTTGGCAGACCCTTTTATCCAAAGCGACTCACAAAGAGTACATTTGTTGGAAGAGAGTCATCAATATATCACTGTGGTACATAAAGATAAGAATAGAGCAGGTTTCAAGGTCATTAGGGATCATTAGGGTCGTGGGTCAGCCACCAACCACCTCACCAGGCCTGAGGAGAAGTTCCCAGAGACACTTTCACCTCATCATAACTCACTTAACTCCTGGGTCTGCATGTTTATTTGTATTTGTGTCGGTATTGTGTGGTGGATTCGCTGTCTAAGCACGGCTAAGCTGCTGCGCTGGCGGGAACGGGGACTGCTGCCGCTGGTTGCCATGGTAACGCATCTCAGCCCCGGCGTCCTGAAAAGGCTCCGTCTCCCGCTCCGCGCAGCCAGTCAGCGGGTCTCCAGTCGCTTCTGTGGATGAGGTCATCGTGACTGAATGAAGCCCCTCCCCCCCTCCTCCTCTCCTCCTCCCTCCCCCCCGTGGTGGGGGAGTTGAGGAAGTGCTTCAGTGACTCCGAGGCGGAGGACGACCAAACAAACAGTCCTGAGCCGCAGCGCTACGCTACGTTAGCGCCTGCTGGCCCGCCTCCAGCCTACAGCCTACAGCCCCATCAGACCATTACAGGTCTAAGAGCTTTGCTAATTAACCTGCGTCTTAACGACCCCGCGGCCTCGCGCAGGCTGATGTGTGTACGTATCGTTACAGGATGACATCATCGTCCGAACACGAGACAGCTGAGCCTAATCCTGATTTAATGCGCCGCTTTAGGTCTTTAGGACGCACGCACGCACGCACGCACGCACGCACGCACACGCACACGCACACACACACAGAGGAATCGATACCTGACTGATGACTTTAAGTTTTAGTCTGTTAAGACCTTCTAAGGTTCTGGTTAAACGCCAGTTTCCCCAGACCTGTTTTTGCTTGATTGGAAGTTTTAATGGGAGGACTTTTAAGTTGTATTAGTTTTGAGAGGGGGGGGGGGGGGGCTTTTATTTTGGCAGCGCTAGTATGACCTTTGACTTCCGTGATGAATGACCTACCAGCTTGGGGACGAATTGTGCCACCGAAAGAATTAATGAATGTTTAATGCATTCTTGAATTTTCTTTCCATTTTTCTTAAATGGGTCAATTATTAAACAATTATCAAATATGCTTTTATATGGAGCATTACATTAAACAGATGAGGGAAAAATTATCAAATAGACACTTGAAAGAGTACATTTATCATTGGATTTAGAAAGCCATTATTGAATTACTTTTAAAAGAGCAGCTTTAAAAATGGTTTGTAAAGCAATGCACTTAATGCTGGTTAAACGAGTCCAATCAGTGCACATCTAATACATCTAGATCTATAAGAGAGAAAATAAATGAGGGGGGGGGGGGGGAGGAGAGAAGAGAGAGGGAGGAAGAGGAGGAGAAAAAGAGTGGAGGAGGAGCATGGGACAGAGTTGATGAAGATTAAGGACAGGGTTTTGAGACAAGGTGATGTCATCACTCCGATTGTCCGCAGGGAGATGAAGAGGAGAGGAAGGAGATGAGGAGGGTATATTTAGCCAGGTGTGTGTGTGTGTGTGTGTGTGTGTGTGTGTACATCACACCATACCAGAGCTGACAGACAATTGGCCTGCCTAGTAAGAGGTTTAAGGAGGGGGGAGACAGGGAGGGAGGGAGGGTGAGTCACTCTCCTCTTCCTCTTGATAACTAAATAACTGTGCCCACACACACACACACACACACACACACACACACACACACACACACACACACACACACACACACACACACACACACACACACACACACACACACACACACACACACACACACACACACACACACACACACACACACAGTAGAGAGTGTCTGAGTAGCTGATAACCTGTGTGTGTGTGTGTGTGTGCGCGTGTGTTCTCTCTCTGTTCCACCTGACTGCTTCCTGTCTCGAGCGTCAGACAGGAAGGCAAACCTCCTCCAGCTGTTGACTACTGGACCCCCAAGAGCCCCCCGTCATGACCTTTGACCTCCGCAGAGGTCAGACTGTGAGCAGAGCAGAGCAGACGGTGCTGGGGGGAGACCTGGTTGACCATGCTCCTCCCTCACCCCCACCCTCCTCCCCGCAACTCTCCTCCTCCCTCGACCCCACTCTCACCCCAATTCTCCTCCCTCACCCCCACCCTCACCCCAACTCTCCTCCTCCCTCACCCCAATTCTCCTCCTCCCTCACCCTAACTCTCCTCCTCCCTTACCCTAACTCTCCTCCTCCCTTACCCTAACTCTCCTCCTCCTCCCTCACCCCAAATCTCCTCCTCCCTCGCCCCCAACCTCACCCCAACTCTCCTCCTCCTCCCTCACCCCAACTCTCCTCCTCCCTCGCCCCCACTCTCCTCCTCCCTCACCCCACTCTCCTCCTCCCTCCCCTTCCTCACCCCACTCTCCCTCCTGCCTCCCCTCTACTCCCCCCCCACCACCTAATCACTGCCTCTTAAAAAATAAATAAAAAAAAGCCCTTCATTCGAACTGCGGCTTAATAATTAACCACACCCCCCTGTCGTTGCCGCGGCGATGAGGCCGACTTAACGAGGGCTTAACGATGGTCTATCCGCGGGGGTCTCGTCTGCGGAGGGCGTCTGAGGAGATGCCTGAACATGAATTTTGACATATTTTGACGGGGGCCTCGTGAACGCTTTAGTGGTTCACGCTGAGAGCTTCCGGCTTAGCTTAGCAGCGATCTGTGATATTACACACGCAGATATGACATTTCCAGATGATATGATAATATTAGATTATGATACACACTAAATGTTATGAAGAAAATGCCATATAAAGTAGACAGTAGATATATAGACATTATAAGGAGCTGACAAAGTGGCGAAAAATAATGTAAAATTCTTTTTTTAATCACATTTTTTACCTCTTCGTTTTCAAGATGTCCCCTCAGTAAACGTCCTGGTCCATCATATGATTGTGTCACGGTACCAGACATGGGGACTAGACTAGATCAACAAGAAGTCCTGTCATGCTCCTCACAGCTTCAGTGTTTACCCATGGAGAGGTAGATAGTCAGCTAGAACACCTGACTGTGACTAGTCCCAAAGTTGGAGCTGCCAGTATATTTCCATTCACTATTAAGGAGCAGGTAGGGGTTAGACAGTACAGAGACAGGTCATTAAGGAGCAGGTAGGGGTTAGACAGTACAGAGATGGGTCATTAAGGAGCAGGTAGGGGTTAGACAGTACAGAGACGGGTCATTAAGGAGCAGGTAGGGGTTAGACAGTACAGAGACAGGTCATTAAGGAGCAGGTAGGTGTTAGACAGTACAGAGACAGGTCATTAAGGAGCAGGTAGGGGTTAGACAGTACAGAGACGGGTCATTAAGGAGCAGGTAGGGGTTAGACAGTACAGAGTCAAACACGCTAACTGCTAGTCTATCCTGCCCCCAGCAACATACACACACAAGTGTGTGTATGTTGCTGCTTCAGCACTCCTGTCAAACAGTGTCTCCGTCTCAGAGAGAGGAGAGAGAGAGCAAGCAAGAGAGCGAGAGTGAGAGAGAGAGCAAGAGAGCGAGAGAGAGAGAAAGAGTGTGTAAGAGAGAGAGTGAAAGAGAGAGTGAGCAAGAGAGAGAGAGAGAGCGAGAAATACATGATCACTGCAAAAAAAACTCAAGCCAATCCAAAAACGTCGAAAATATTGCCATATTTACAGAGTATATCGAAAACATATAAACCATAAACACAAATATTGTGTGTCGTTTTACTGTGGAATAAAATACAATTGTGTGTGTTGTGGTTTAATGGTGAAATAATAATAATAATAAAAAAATATAGAGTATATATAAATAAATAGGCTACATAACAACAATATAGTGTTCTCCAGTCAAATAAACTAAAAGACTGGGTGTGTGTAGCTGGGTGCGTGTAGCTGGGTGCGTGTAGCTGGGTGCGTGTAGCTGGGTGCGTGTAGCTGGGTGCGTGTTGTGTGTAGCTGGGTGTGTGTTGTGTGTAGCTGGGTGTGTGTAGCTGGGTGTGTGTTGTGTGTAGCTGGGTGTGTGTAGCTGGGTGTGTGTTGTGTGTAGCTGGGTTGTGTGTTGTGTGTAGCTGGGTTGTGTGTTGTGTGTAGCTGGGTTGTGTGTTGTGTGTAGCTGGGTTGTGTGTTGTGTGTAGCTGGGTTGTGTGTTGTGTGTAGCTGGGTGTGCGGAGCTGGGTGTGTGTAGCTGGGTGTGCGGAGCTGGGTGTGTGTAGCTGTGTTGTGTGTTGTGTGTAGCTGGGTGTGTGTAGCTGGGTGTGTGTTGTGTGTAGCTGGGTGTGTAGCTGTGTGTGTGTGTGTGTGTGTGTTGTGTGTAGCTGGGTGTGTATGTGTGTGTGTGTGTGTGTGTGTGTGTGTTGTGTGTAGCTGTGTGTGTGAGTCTCTGCTTCCTGCTGTTCCTCATCAAGCATCAAGCTCATGAACTCATCATTCACACTCTCACTCATTCACACCGGATGCCAGCAGTGAGTGTGTGTGTGTGTGTGTGTGATGACATCATTCATTGTCTGAGGCATTACCTCACCATGATAATCCCCCTCCAACCCCCCCTCAATTTAACCCTTGTTGACATATGACTCACACACACACTCCTGGTCAGTAACTCTTGTTTCTGCGGACAAGGCTATATGCATGCGCGCGCGCGCGCACACACACACACACACACACACACACACACACACACACACACACACACACACACACACACAACACACACACACACACACACACACACACACACACACACACACACACACACACACAACACACACACCCCCCCCTCTCTGCAGCGGAGGAGGGTGATTGGCTGCTTCCCGTCTGGCGGGATCGGACCGGCCAATGGAAGCGTCTCTAATCACCGAGCAGACTGTTGTCTGGCGGAACAACGCCACACGCCAATCAAAACCCCCGGTTGCTAGGCGCCTAAGGGGGGGGTCCAGAATCATTCCAGGTTAGAGAGGCCGGGGGGGGGGCACACACTCACACACACACTGACACACACACACACACAGAGTTAAGTTGTCCATCTCGTTTGGGCTCAATAACCACTTAATCGTCTCTGTACGTCTAACCCCTACCTGCTCCTTAATGACCCGTCTCTGTACTGTCTAACCCCTACCTGCTCCTTAATGACCCGTCTCTGTACTGTCTAACCCCTACCTGCTCCTTAATGACCCGTCTCTGTACTGTCTAACCCTACCTGCTCCTTAATGACCTGTCTCTGTACTGTCTAACCCCTACCTGCTCCTTAATGACCCGTCTCTGTACTGTCTAACCCCTACCTGCTCCTTAATGACCTGTCTCTGTACTGTCTAACCCCTACCTGCTCCTTAATGACCTGTCTCTGTACTGTCTAACCCCTACCTGCTCCTTAATGACCTGTCTCTGTACTGTCTAACCCCTACCTGCTCCTTAATGACCTGTCTCTGTACTGTCTAACCCCTACCTGCTTCTTCATGAGAAGATATTCTCTGTTAGTCTCTCTGGATGATAGCGTCTGCTCATAGCGCTGCGTGTAAACGTCTCACTGAGTCTCTGCTGCCTCGGTCTGGAACATTCCCAGCCCTCCTCAAGTGTCCTCTCTGCTCCCAGAGGATTCTGGGAAGTGTAGTGTTTGGAGCCTGCTTTGAGAACTAACCGCTGCAGCGAGCCGTCGAGTCCCGGTTGGCCCTGGGCACTGGGACGGTCTTTGATGCTGTAACTGTGGTGAACTTCACACGCACAAAGCTTGGCTCGCATGGCTCCTCCTCATCCTCATATGTTTTAGATCCATTAGATCTATAGATCAATGCATGTTTGACCGTTAACACGACTC